>SCDY01002379.1:0-13962 GCA_004143825.1 Drosophila micromelanica | reverse complement strand
ATGCTCAGCATTCCCACGCTACGATCGGCTTATGTATAAGCGCAGGATCGTATTACATGTGCGCTGGGATGTTTATATATTTCTATTTGGTCTTTGTATTTGTTTTGGGTAACTGTATTTATTATGACAAAGTGTCACAATGTACAATAATTGTTATACCCTTTGATTAGTGTACTGGTAGGGTAGATATGCTACAATCACATGTGCTGACTTATGATAATCCAGCTACCTTGATGTCAAGAGGTTGTTCAGCTATTGAGCTCAATTCGTCGATACAAATTTCAGCTATTGAGCTCAATTCGTTGCTGTGGCTTATAGGACTCAAGTTTTCACAGCAAGATGCTACAAATTGGCGTCAAATTTATCACAAATAAGTAGTCTAACAAGGTGTTGCTCCCGGCCGATATTAAACAAGAGCAATTCATCGTATCTAAAGGTAATCTGTATAATCATATATGATTTTGTTGGGCCTTCAGCATATGAAATTGCTGTCGCCTCTCTTTCATATAGTTAACATTCGTAATTCATCAAAATCCTTCAAAATAATTTAGCTGAGCATGTTTAAAATAAAAACTTCGTTTATTTCCGAGTTGGTGATTGATTGTTGCAGGCTCCACCCATAATGAACATTTTCCACTGCTTATGCCCTAACAGTCCAACATCAATACAAAAAAACCAATTGTCACGGAGGAGTCGGATTTCTCAATCAGACATTCAATCAATGGAAGTCGAGAAGGTTCTGCCATTGTCCGACCGATAACTAATATTATAGACGCAGATCATGAAAAATTGACCTGCTGATCGACTATTTTGAAATAGGTGGTGTATATATTTTTGCCCTATAAGGGATTCGTGGAAAAGAACCACTACAAAGACGAACCTGTTAATATGTGCAAAGCTCGCTGCACTGCCACCCGCATACGAGTAGCTTAATTCGCCACTTTTAAAAAGTTAAACAAAAGTTTCACCATTGAAAAATGTTTGTCATATGTATAAGAAATAGTATATTTGTGTAAATAATATAATCTGGTTATTACCCAATTTAAACATTTTTATAAATCTTCTACGCCATAAAGTATATATTATATATTTTTGAATAGGTTATCGAACTGAGTTGATTTAGCTAGAAAGCTGATATTGGTCTCATTCAGTTCTTATATATCATACGCTGAACAAGTTTATCATTTATTTCGATATCTTGCTCCGTTTTTTTAATATCGATAAAAATCTATTTTAACTCTGGGTCTTCTGACCCTATAACGATGACTATAGGAACTAGAGGTAACAAATATGAAGACAATTTAACTAGATGAGTAACGCTGAAACACTAAATGCCACACGGCAGATTGATTTCAAATTTCAGATCGAAAAAGAGAGATAACACTATATGAGAATGCCTATGAATGTATATGTTATTAGGCACTGCATTTGCTTTAGCTGAAAAGAACTTTTTAATTTTCGTGCGCTGATCCAAATCCAAAATATCATTTTGGAAAATCTCTATAGTGAGGGCAAGCGCAAGTACCGAGTAAAGAGCGTCCGGCGTGCAAATGTATTTGTCTAAGTGTGTCTGAATTTGCGTGTGTATGCATGAATGCCAACGGGGTTTCTTATTAAGACAGATTGCAGGGTTCAGGGTATCCCCTAGTTAATGAAGTTGGAAGTTCGAGTTGTCCCAGGGGTTTAAATATTCACTCTGCGTTGTAATTTAAGTCATGGTATAGTATGACGACATTCAGAGTTAAGGAAACACCACCGATTAATAGACGTAAATAATTCTTTGGCTGCGTGTTTCTCTTTAAACCAAAACCCATTAAAAATAGGTATATTTGAAGACAACATATAATAACTAGATAAGTAATGCTGAAACACGAAATGCCACACGGCAGCTTGATTTAAATTTTAGATCAAAAACGAAATCGGTGCTCGTGCGTTCTCACACTTTATGTGAGGATGCGTATGAATGTATATGTTATTAGGCACTGCATTTGCTTTAGATGAAAAGAAGTGTTTAATTTTCCTGCGCTGATCAAGATCTTAACATCAATATCGATCACGACAATAGAAGAAGGAAGTATCCCCGACCCCATTAATTATAAGTATTCTTGATTAGCACCTATAGCCGAGTTGATTTAGCCATATCCGCCCGTCTGTCCGTCTGTCTGTCTGTCTGTCCGTCTGTTCATCTGTCTGTATGAACGCGTCGATTTCAGAGACTACAGAAGCTAGAAAGCTGATCTTGGATTCATTCGGTTCGTGTATACATACGCAGATCAAGTTTATTTCAAAAGATCGGTAACCCTTTCCGTTTTCTTATTATCGAGATTTATCGTTTTTTGACTCGGTTTTTTAAGGATAACTCCCAAACTATACAAATTGGTCTGTATATAGATTTATATGCCTCTAATAAGTCCTAAAAATTTCATAACGATCATACATTTAGTTTAGAAAAAAAAAGACTTCGTATGTTTGAATTTGTGTACGTATAAATGCACACGGTTGAAATGTTTATGAATACAGGGTTCAGGGTATCTCCTAGTCGGGCGGCTTCGACTAGAGCCTTCTCACTTGTTTTTATTTAAGAGTTTGTTCGTGTCGATGAGCGAAGGCAGCCTGTCGACTGATTTCATTGCTTTGCTCGTGTCGGATTTGGGATGCCTCCCCCCATTCGTCCTTAAAAACAAGAATCGACCTTCAAACACTACAGATTTGTTCTTCGGTTTGTACATATATAGATTTAAATGCTCTTGTTAAGTACTGATTATCATCATATCATATTTTTGGTTTAGAAGTTTTTTAAAAATTTAGATTTATTTATTGCGCTTGCACAGTCACTAAGTAAAGTGAGAAGCATACGAAGTGCGTTTGTGTGTGGGTTGTAAGTTAGTTTCTTACACTCAACCATGCATGAAGCTGGACACCGTAACATGTACGATTGGTAGAATTAAAGCGCCGCTTACGCTTACGCAAAATTAACAGGAAAGGAAGCCACATGCCTTGCCAAAAGCCAGTCATACACAATTTTAAAATACTGTAGCATTTACGAACGGGAACATTTATTTAAAAATTTTGGGTCATTTATGTGTTGGCTGACCAAGTCAATAGCTTGTCGTAACTCAGGTCTCGGTGACCAGTAAATTTTCCTTTCTTTCTGTGAACATTCCTATATTAAATCTTTTGCAGATGTTCAGCTGAATCCTCAAAAGGGTTCAGGTCCGGATTAACCTCAGACCCAGCAAGGTCCGACCCGGTTTATTTTTCAGACTTGATGGAAATAAATTAAGCAACCTCAACCAATCTCAAAGTAATCTATAATAATCTATAGTACATAATCTATACAAAAGAGCTTGAACGGTCTTCACATCCGTTCTATTGCAGATCTTTAAGCCAGGAATTGGCTCAGGCCAGCTTACATAATATTTTCTGCTAGCAAATCATTGGAGAGACTGATTCTCAAAAGGTACAGCGAGAGTAAGTACATTCATAATGCAGATGAGAGAATCCAAAGACTGTCTTGAGTGCTTCAGCAGGACATATACGCGCGACGCTCGCCGCTGAAGCAAGTTGCATTTTTTTGTATAGCGGTGGTCTGTTGGACTTCTTTCTCAAGCTGCCCTGGTATAATTTTGAGACGTCCACAAGGAGTAGGAATAGGGCGATGAGTGTCAAGCAGCCAAATGATCGTGAAGATAATCTCGATCAAAGATCCCCGATATTCTTCATGGTTGGGTCATGTGAGAATGGGAGGCTCAGATATTGTCTGATGAGGGTGACGTTGACCACGGCTGTCGTGAATGCAGCAGGATTCTTCTTCAGGATGCATCGGTGGTTCACGTAACGGGTGCCATTTAGTGAGACGTGAACGTCGTAAGTCGCGAGGAATGTTCCCGCCACTGGCTGTTTCCAGTGCTGTCCACTACATTCAGCTTTCAGTAGCTATTTCATGTCATCCTTGGGTAGTTTATCCATCAATTTCCATGTCTCGTCGATGTAAATTTTAAAAGATATCAGGTTCGTCGTGTATGTTCGTCGCCATGTCCGTTAGAGGAGCAATGCAAGGGTGGCGCGGTTGAAATCTCAATGCCAAAGGTATTGCTGAGCATTGATTTAATGGTTTCTGACTTCAATGATTTCTCGTTGTCGCAGTAAATCGCTTTTGTTTTGGGTAACATGTTCAGAAGTTGCAAAAGTGGAGTTTTTATATCCACGATTGCTGTACTACTGCAAACTTGGAAAACTTGTCGGTGCAATTTAGAAAATATATATTGCAACATTTCTCCGGCACACGATGGTATCGGGGTTTTCCCTATTTCTTGTCTTTTTGGGTGGCGATCATGTTTACTCATAACACAAATTGTACAGTTTTTAGCTATTTCCGACGTTAAGCGACCTATTTTTGGAAAAAATTGTCCTTAAGTATCTGTTTCGCATTTTCTTGCGCTGCTCTGTGTTCGTTGGGCTTACAATATCTGTAAACAAGTTCTTTCAATATCTAAATGTGGTAGAAGGGAATGCCTCAACTAGTCCGTGTTGGATGAAAAACCATTATGGATAGTTCGCAATGAATTGCGTTGGCTACGGCAGCGTTTACTGCATCTTTAATGCTTTGCAAAATTGTGCTGCGATCGGAAAAAATAATTATGTGACGAGTTTTTGTCTTAAGCAAAATATACGTTTTTTGTTGGGGGATAGTACCTTCTTCCAGAATAATCTGGTTCCGAAAGCAATTCCCGCTTTTTCTGTGGCTTCAGTGGTATATGTGAGGGATTTTTCACTGCGCATAGTGGCAGCATCCGAGTCTGCTAAATCTTCTAAGGTATTAACATTTTGGCGAGATAGAGCGTCTGCTACCAAATTCTCTTTTCCGGGTTTATAAATTATGTTTGCGTTATGTTCATCAATGAAGGCTTTCCAACGCTTTATTTTGGCCCTCGGGATTTTGTCCGATACCGAAAATGTTAATGGCTGGTGGTCTGTATGAATGTTAACATTCTTAACACCATACAAGTAATTTCTGAGGTTTTTGAGTGCCCATACAATGGCGAAATCTCACGCTCATTTGTGGCAAAATTTATCCATTACCTCGCAATGTTAGCGAGATCATTATTATCGGGCAGCCGCCTTGAGTCAGTACCGCTCCCATTCCGTAGCCAGACGCGTCAGTTATGAGGTAAAAAGGCTTTTTATAATTTGGGTAGGACAACATTACATCTTCGGAGGCCAGTATATTTTTAAGCCTATCGAAGGCTTCATTTTGCTCCAGTAACATTTCGATTATCACCTTTCTTGAGTAGTTGGCACTTACTTGGTCCTTTTCGCATTTCAAGATACCTGTTAGGGGCCTTGCGATGCTGGCAAAACCCGTTATGAAGCAACTATAGTAGCGTGCTAGACATAAAAATAACGTAAGAGCGAATAGGGTTTTCGGTGGAGCAAAGTCCTTAATAGCTTTCACTTTTTCGGGCGAGGACTGAATCCCGTTCTGCACACTGTAAATTCCAAATATTGCACTTTTTTTTAAAAACTTGTATTTTTCTTAAGACACTCGCATGCCTGCGTCCCTAAGAATTTTCAAAACCCACTCAATGTTTTTGATCTGGTCTTCTTTGGACTTGGAGAAGATTATTACGTCATCAACTTAAACATAACATATCCTACGAATTTGTTCGCGGAGCACATCATCGTTGAAAAATACTGGGACACTTTTTAGCCCGAAGGGGAGTCTACAAAACTCATACTTTCCGTTGTTGACAAACGCTGTTTTTTTCCTGTCTCTTTCAGCCAATTCAATTTGGTGAAGCCTTGACTTGAGGTGCAGCGTAGTGAAATACTGAGCCTCGCCCAAGTTTGACAATATAGTCGAAATGGATGGGATAGGGTATTTGTCATTGGTTGTCTTATGATTTAGTTTCCTAAAATCAATAACCAGACGCTTTTGTTTGTACCCCGCTTCGTCGATGCTTTATTTGTGGACGACCCATATCGGGTTATTATAAGGGGACTTTGACGGCGTATTATGCCAGTTGTTTAACCTCTGCATTGACAAAGTCAGACACGCCCTTTGGATACGGATAAAGTTTTAAGTAAACTGGTTCGTCGTTCGTTGGTATAGTGGCAACTGTATTTATGTTATGTTATGCAAATGCTTTTACCATTGTGTTGATCATACTATCAAAGGTGGATCTGACCGCAGAAGGGACATCTGTGTCATTAATATGGTTCACCTGTTAACATTCAGTGAACTCGATTTTTTCTATTCCATGGTCATGTTTAATGACGTTGCTTGTCTAATCTATGTGGGCATTGATCTGTTTAAACAGATCAAGGCCAATAATGCCATCAATGTCATTAAGTGACTCCAGCATGAAAAAGCAGGATTTTACGTCGAAATTGTGGATGTGGCATGAGGATGAGGCCCCTGTGACTATCAGAAGTCTGATAATTCGCCCTGCGACCTTTCGTCTTATGAACGGAAGCAGGGAGCTTCCGCTAAAACATTACAGCTTTCGGCTCCGGACAAATCGTCCTCAACTTGTGTCGTTTCATGATGTGAGCGTGACCCGTAGTCACTGTTACTCTCTTCCTGTGGTAGATGATTTTGGTTTTGTTGGGTCCTCATGGATTGGTCCCCGTAACCTTGGTTGTTTCTGTAGCCGTGTACGTATTGCCTAGAGTGTGCTATACCTGGTTTGTCATGTAGCTGGTTTGTCAAAGGCTGCCTAAATTTTTGCGTTGTGTTATTTGTTTTTGTGTTAAGTTTTGTGGTGCTTTAGTCACTTCGTTCAAACCCTTTATTGTTCAAAACCGCGACTTTTACCGTTAGCTTAAAGAGTTATTTCGGTTGGATAATGCGTAGGCGATTGTATGATCCCTTATAGAACAACTGGGCTATTTTCCGATTGGGCGCCAATTAATTAAGTATCTTTATTATTATAATTCATTTTTACTTCAGGTTCGTTAAAACCATATGAGAAGAAATTTTAAACTAAACTCTAGGGCAAGCTGCATCGAACCATGAAGCCGGCTGGAATGCCGAGTCGGCATCTCCAGCGGGCGATCAGGCTGCTTACACATGCGAGTTTTGGATTTCGGCTGCAACTTTGTCACGACGACATCCGGCGTAACAGCGTTGTCAGCAAACTCAAGCTTGCGCATGTTAACTTGTATATTGTCTTAATATACCAAATTTCTTTAGTTTAATGGCTCATTCAATAGTGTCGCATATCTGAGTTCAATTAAAGTTGAATATTAATACTCGTTCACGAAGTGAAAAAATATATATTGGTTTTGTGCAATGTCCGTCTTGCTGACCGTCTGTCCGAATGAGCGCAATTATTTTCGCCGCCGGACAGACGGACAGCATGACGGACATTGCACAAACCCAATATACTCTTTTCACTTCGTGAACGAGTATAAAAACTAAGGAATCTGCAGTAGATGGATAGTCCTCTTATCTGCAGTTGTAGACGTGACTGGAAATGCAACGTGCTACCCATACAGCGCAACAGCAGGTCCGAGCGCACTGGGCTTTGGGCTCTTTAAACAAAAGCAACAAAAAGCACGCATCGAAACGGCTGACGATCTGAAAAAGAATGTGTATGTATGCTGCTTCACAATGCATCCTACACAGACAGCAACCTACGTACTCACTTTTTACCCAAGAGGACATAAGTCTTCCTTTTTTTAAAAGATGCCTACGGGGTAAAGAGCCGGACCAGACAACACTCACCGTTGAAGTCAAGCAACTTGTCCTAGGCCATAAATTTGGATTTCGTAAATTCCACGGCTGCCCTGGGCAGGTTCATCATGTTGTCCATGCGTTCGAGCGAAAATAAAACGTTTTTAAAGTATTTCTTGACGTTAAGCAGGAATGTAGTGTGCTACAAGGCCATCATATATAAATTGAACTCGCAACTGCAAGCGATATACTTCAGTTTAATCAGTTCATTCTACTCTTTTACAGCAAAGATCATCAAAGTTGGCGTCCCCCTAGGCAGTGTTCTTTTGGCCGGTATTGTTCACGATATATAAGGTTGACTCAGAGTTAAAGCCCCTACCTGACGATACAGCTCTGTTCATATCGCACTTTAGTTAAAAATTTCATTGCAGTCCAAAACGTAGCGATAAACTGGTCAATGCTGGTCTTGCAATCCCATTGGGCACGATGGAGTGCTACCTGTGTGTTGAAACTCAAGGAGTTGCCTAAGTAGAATAGTGAAACTAAATAATGTTGACCACTTTAAGGATAACAAATAGTAACTATACCGACTACTTTTCTATTCGCTGGTCGAAGATCAGAAGCCACAGCCGATTCGAAAAACCAATAAAATCTTAAAACATAAAAACAAAAATAATTTTTTTTATATTAATTTATATATTATGTATGTAATACATACACTGACGAGCAAAACTGTAACACATGTTCAATGTTCTCACATCAACATACAGACCGTCTGGTCCGGCTCTTTACCTCTTCTACTTTATGCATGATTAAGATCATAGTCTTGTTTTGTTAGTGAAATATTTGGCTCTCATATACACAAATTTATAGTTATTTGATAAACTGGAAGAATTATGCGAATCAAAAATGTAAAAAGTCAAATGTTACAGTTTTGCACTGCAAGTATTTTTAAACAAATATTTTTATTAATTTTTTTTTTAAGAGTCTACAGCCTTTTTGATTTTTTGAGGTTGTCTATACGGTTTCATTCATTCCGTGTAGCGTCGCACCATTTCAGGTGGAATCGCCGTCAGACGTCCTTCGTCCTCTCCCACAACTTCATCATGCCATTTGAAAGGGCCGCATATTTCGCAAGCTGCGATTTCACATGGCTCCATAGGTTTTCTATGGGATTCATGTCCGAGGATTGCGGTGGCCACTTCCTAGTTTGGAATTTTTCACCAAATGGAATGAGTGCGTTGGTTCATTTTCTTGCTGAAAATAAATTTTGTTGCCATTGTTGCCAATGACTCCTCCCAAATTTTCTTGCAGAATTTTTAGGTACTGCTCCTTAAGCATTATTCCATCGACTAACACTAAGGGCCCAACTCCATTTTAGCAAATACAGCCGCAAACCATTATGGACTCGCCGCCGTGCCTAACGGTTTGCCGCACTGTATTTGCTGATTGGACTTATTATTTCTGACTTACGGAATCCCAATCAGCTAAAGTCCAATTCTCATGCATTGTAGCAAAGTTTTTTCGCAAAATAATGTGCCTTTTGTCTAGAAATGGTTTCTTTTTCATTTCTTTGGCCTCAACGCCCAATCTGCCGAGACTGCGACGGACTGCTCACTCACTTGCATTTAAATTTAACATATTTGCCCCTTTTATTGGAGTAATGTCGCGATTGTTTGTCCCTAAGTTAGCAAAATGTCGAAATGTCGGTCGGCCTCTTTTATTTATTGTAATGATTTCTGGACTGTTTTTCTTTAATCGCTGCACAGTCATGTGGCTAACACCAAATTTATTAGCCACTTTCCTAACAGATTCGCCTCCTAATAATTCGATTATTTTCATTTTCTTTTTACTATCCATCATAATTGTTTTACAAACTTACTTAAAATGGTAAAAGCTTAGCGATTTAAATGAAAACAAATAAGATTTAACGGTAAATATAGCTTTAAAACAAAAATAAATTGGTTTTGCATTGCGAGTGCAAAACTGTAACATTTGACTTTTTTTACATTTTATTCGTAACTTAAAATTTGTGGTTATGAGAGCCAAATATTTCCCTAACAAAACAAGACTATGATCTTAATCATGCATTAAGTAGAAGAGATAATACATACCGTTGAAGTGAGAACATTGAACATGTGTTACAGTTTTGCTCGTCAGTGTATATAACAGGCAGAAGGAAGCATCTTCGACTCCAGAAAGTATATATATTTTTGATCAGAACGGCGATCTGAGTTGATTTGACATTTTGAACACAGCGATCTCGGAAATTAAAAAAGCTAGACAATTTTTTTTTTCGAAATCTTGTCCTATTACATTAATATCGATAAACATCAATTTACACCTAAGGGAGACTATGAGCTAGACGTAAAACAAAATGTACATTATATTAGTATGTTATCTTCGTATGAAGCCGACGTACATTTTTAATATATTCGATTTTAGATACCTTTCCCAAACAAAAAAACAAAAAAAAAACAAAAAACAATACTACAGCTTTGCGGCTTTGGTCGTGCACACATCTCGGCGATGTGAGGAGTAATGAACATCCTCTCGCCGGAGATTATGCCGAAATATTTCACACCTGACTAATAATGGTACATCGGGTGGGTGACAGTCTGCTATTGTGCAGCATTGATACTGTCTTATTTAGTACCACGCTTTCTTTAATGCTCTCGCCGTCGCACTTATTTCATCCTCAGAACGTGACCTCAATCAAGATGTGTAAGTCGTCCGCATACGCACAACACTTGCATACCTGCTCGAGCTGCCAGAGCTATATATACATTATTACGTTCCAAGCGAATGGAACACAGATGGAACCTTGCCGACAGCAACGAACCCTTAATCATTCCTTCCGCCCTACAGCACACGCTCTTGTCTAATAGCCCACAGAGAAATGGCTTTTCCACAGCTGATTCCTGGCATCCACATTCATTGAACATTCTCAATACCTTCACCCAGCTAAGATAGTCAAACAGTCCTTTAAAATCTACAAAAACTCCTACGACGTATGTTAAGGTACTAGTCTCAATTTTTTTCTATTCGTTGGTGAATTACCAATCGACGCTTGATACTCAACTCACACGTCTACCACTTACTCTATTTAAGACTCACCTTATTACATATCTCAAAATGGATGACACTAGTCAACCATTCGTTTTAACTTGCTCATAAACACTTATAGCATTGAAAATGCTTAGCGGAACTTTCGTTTCCGCTTCACGCACCAGAGTCCCATGAAGTTACCAATTCAAAATATGAGTTCGCCAAGAATGCTGACTCACACCAAGTCCACCCAATATACGTCATAAAAAACATACATACTCATCGGACCAGCAGACGTATGTCTCTCACTGGGTTCGTTAACCTGGCGAACATTCTGGTACACTACCCACATGGCAAGCATCTCACCACGGGTATAGTTCGCATACGCAAAAGGTTGTATGAATATCGTGCTATATCAAAAGTGTAGTAGACGACCATTTCCAAGAACTGAGTAAAACGCACCTTATCGACTCTCACTTGTGCTTTATTTCATTGCTCGACTCAGACTGACTCGATGTTGCTTACAAGTTTAGGTACTGTATGTGTGTGTGAGCGAGACAAGTCGTGTTCGCACTTGTCGAGCTCTTTTAAAGAATATAATAATATAAAAGACTTGGGATAAAGGGATATCACAGAACAGCCGTGAATATGCTTATTAGTGTGTGTATGTACTGGTGAATACGCATTTGTCCTACTACAACTCGGCCATCCTGCGATCTAGATCCCCTGATCCTAGTTTACAATGGGTGTTAACTGGTTTGGTTGTCTTAAACTTAAATAACAATTTTTTTTTTTATAAAGTAATTTACAATTGGTATTCTTGTTTATATATATACATATATAAGCGTCTTTAAGTAATCATTTTTTATTCTTAATTTATTTTCTTCTTCCTACCCAGTGTCTTATATTTGGAGCACTCCATATACCCAGATATGGACTTCGAGCGATTTGAAAGCCTTCAACATCCTTTAGTAGAAACCTGTCGTTTCGCAAAACCTTTTCTAGCACAAAGGGACCTTTATTTTTGGGGATTATTTTTCTTGTGACCCCTACTGTACTGTCGAAATTTTTAACCATCACATAATCTCCTTTTTTATAATCTTTAGTTTTTATTTTTGCTTTATTGTACTTTGATTCATTATATGATTATGCTCGTGTCTGGTTTTGCATGGCTTCCTTTCTGATTTCTTTTAAATTTCGTGGACTGTTACATTCATTTATTTCTTCTAATTTCTCTCTTAACTCGTCTATGACCTCGCCTTTTTGTTCTACACCAAATAATAGTTTGCTTGGTATTTGTCTAATGCTACGATGTATTGTGTTGTTACTGAACCCAATGTACTCCTTCCTGAGTCTCTGTTAGTTTGGATATCATACAGCTGTGTTCATTAAAATAGCAGAGGGTTTTTTTTCATAATCCTTTTTGTTAGATGAACTCTTGCACATTGTTTTTGTAAAATATAATATAGATACTGGAAAAATCCAAAAACCCCATTTTATTTGCAGTTATTTTGTGTTTTCTTGATAATTTTCCGAATTTTCACATGTTTTAGGCTGTTCATTGAAATAGCAGTCTTAAGTTCTCTTTGACCAAAACTCTCGAAAAAATGTTTAAACTTGTGAAAAATGAGTTTAGTTAGGTTGATTATTATAATTTGAATGACAATACACTATAACAATGGAAAAAATGTAATATTAGTGGCTAGATGAACTCCTTGGAGCTTCCTTGGAGCAGTGCAAAAGGGCAACTGATCGTTGAGCCTAGAAAGAATGGCAAATCCTATAAATAAACCCCAAATCTTTTAAAATGTTCTTCAAAAACAATATACAATGCAATAAATTACGAACAGAAGCAGAAAAACTTGGTACCATATGTAAAACTACAAATTTAGAGCACCAATGCATAGTGCGCTTCGGCAAAGCCGATCCTTTTGCATCCTCCAGGGATATAAAAACGGAGTTGAAGTTGGGGATCAGCGACGAAATCATTCGCCTACAACTATTAAATAAAAATTTGATGAATGCACGAAGCCCATAAAATGTGCTACTACTTAATAAAAGACATATCAAAAACTGGCCGGAGTTAGCCAAAAACCATTGGAACTGGCCAGTAGCAAAATGGCGTAATATCCTTTGCACAGATGATTCCAAATGAGTCTTTTTTTTATAGAGAAGGTTCTAGACAGTATGTCTGTCGATTTCCAAGCAAGGGGTATCTTCCAAATTATACTATCAAGACAATTAAGCACTGTGGCCGTAAAATTTTATTATGGGTCTGTTTTTCATATAGAGGTGTGGGCCCAATACATATGCTCGGGGGGAGCACCAAGTGTACATGAATTTGTTAAGGAACATTCTGCTGTCATTTTCCAGTTGGAAAATGCCTTTAAAATGGACATCCTAACGGGATAATGATCCAAAACACATAGAAAATTGGCTAATCCTTGGCTTAATCAAGAAATTATCGACTTAGTGTCATGTCCACCTCAGTCCCCAGATCTCAACCGGATAAAAAACTTATGGAGAGACCTCAAACGCTTTATTTGAAAGCAATCCCTGTCTTCTAAGCCACAGGTTTAGCATGTTATACAAGAGGAAGGGCCAGATTCCTATTTAGCGTTACCAGGACATGGACGTCTCCATGCCATGTAGATGGTAGGCTGTAATGGCCAATAAAGTTTACAAAATTAAGTATTAGGACCTCAACAAACTATTATTTGTGAATTTTAAGTTTGTTAGTGAATTATTTGGAATTGTTTGACCTTTTCTGGTTGGCACTGCTATTTCACTGAACAGCACATTTTGTCGATTTTTTTGTATTATTCATCAATATGTGTAAAATACCGAGTAAATGAAAAAGGAAATATTGTTAAGTTACGTTAAATTAACTATATTTAACTTTCTAAAAAATGTTGTTCCAAAATGGTCTTCATATTAGGATTTATCAATCTTGAAAGCGCAGGTCATCTGCACTGCTATTTTTATGAACACAGCTGAAGGTCCTAAAATTTCTATTTATTCTCTCAACTTGTCCGTTCGCCTGTGGAGATCCTGTCGCGATTTTGTTTTATATGGGTATCCGCTAGGAACTGCTCGAAATCGTTAGACGTGAAGCAACTTCCCCTGTCCGAAATTATACATTTTGGTCTACTATATGCCCTAAAGTAATCTCTTAAAGACTTTATAACCTCTTTGGTGTTTGTTGTCTTGGTTGTGTACAGTCTAACAAATTTCGT
>SCDY01002378.1:0-13969 GCA_004143825.1 Drosophila micromelanica | reverse complement strand
TACTTATTTAGTGCCGAGAGTTTGTGTGTATGTGTTAAATGCTGGGTTCAGGGTATCTCCTAGTCGGGAGGTCCCGACTAGAGCAATCTTACTTGTTACTTTTGCTGTATTCATTTTTTGTTTTGTTTTTATTATTGTTATTAATAATAATATAATTTTGTATATTTGTGTATCTCTCAGAGCAACAGGTTTGTTGTTATTAGCGTATGTTTGCTAGCTGCATACAAAACAAAAAATTTTGCCTTGTTATTGTTTTCCATTTTGATATAGCGTTGAAAACGCGTCACTAGCGCATACAGTCAATTATCAGCGCAATAATTGTTTATATGTATATAGATGCATTTCTTTGTATGTATGTGTGTGTGCATTTATCGGCTTGTGAAGCGCCCGCGCTAAAGTCACGCTTAAATTTCAATGAGAAAACCCCGGCGAGACGACGTACTGTAGTGCTTATGGCCGAAAAACGCTGCAAAAATCAAAACAACGCAACTAGAGTCCGGATTTTTGTATATGGAACCGATATAAAATTTTTCAGATTCCAAAAATATTCTCTTTTTCTTTTAATATAATATATTCGTTTGACATACATTTATTTGCTATATTTATTTTTTTGTAAACAAAAAAGTCAAAAAGCTCCACTGTGAAATGCTACGTCGAACCGGCAGCGGCGTTTGGGTCCGTGCCACTCGACTCCCATTGTTTGTTTTTATTTATAGCTCGTCCAGATAAGACAGTTCCCTCCTCTCGCTTCACTTTACAATACAATTTTCCGCACAATTTTCCATTGACACAATATAAACCTTACGGAAGTGGGCTTAACAATGAATATGCATTTCTGAATATTCTCATTCTACGTCAGCTACATGCAAATGACAAGAAGTATCGATGCCGTAATTACATTCCAAATGCAATCCAGTAATTCTACTTGCTTTCCACATGGAAATTTATCGATGCTATTTCCCTGAGCAAATCTAAGTTTTACATGCATGAATATACCCTTTATTTTAATAAATAAATGCACAGTATAAACGCAGTTATGTCGACAATTATCTGTAGCTTAGTTTTGTATGAAAATAAGCGCAGAAGCCAGCGGCAGCTGATTTATGTCTCAAAAATAGCGCTCCACATGATCTAGTTTAGAGAGTGGGCGCAATAATATCATTGCAGTCTTGAAAACCGCTATGAAAGCTGAGTGATTATATTTGTTGTTGCTGCTGATATTGCGGTTGGGTATTGTCATGTGGAATGCATGTGGATCAGGTTGAATAAGTCACACACCAACAATGCAATTGAAGAAGAGTGAGTCGCATGCTTTTGAAAACGTACAATCCTGCTGTAATCTCATACGTAATGTAACAACATATAAATTAAGCAAAAATTACAATTATTATATTGTTTTGAGCACATTTGCGTGATACATATGTATGTACATAAGCAAAATGTCGCACAAATGTAGTGGATGAGTTTAAGAGGGCGGTGGGGAGTGCTCTGGTTCGGTTGCCATGTTTGTTATGAAAAACGAGCTCATAACACGAAGTTCACCCATCCACCGAAATACACAGCAAGTGAATCATCCACAATTCCGCGTATCAACAATAACAAGAACAAATACAGGCAAAGACAGCGGACTCATATGGTTCAATAAACGAAACAAAGCCAAAACAGAAACAGAAAAACCAAAACGTAAAACCTTTTGCGCGCAAGGTGAAATTAACAAAAGGGGCGCCCGTCTCGACGTTTAAAAAATTGAACTCACATTGAAATTGGGTTTAGTCATTGTTTTGCTCTTTTGGGCGTATAGGCAAATACAACAACTTCTACTATAACGAGAAAATACACTAAAACATGCATTCAGTACATACATACATATGTACGTATGAACATGATTGGCTGCCGTTCAATGTCGTTTGCAGAAAGCGTCAAAAGTATTAGCACAGTGGCGAATTAGGAGCATTTATATGTAAACATGTTTTTTAAATGCTTAAAATATTAAACATTTAATTTTGTTCGGGTTTAGTTTCTGCATTTTTTAGCAACTGGTTCCCTGTATTATTTTACAAATATTTTAGTTCCAGATTTGAGCCGGTTCGCTACAAAATCGTTTTGCATAAGAAATATCCTCTAGTCATCATATGCAAAAACAAGTGCTAAAGTTCCCCTTTGTGGATAGGTATAAAAATTCACACACAAACACACATATTTATGTGCATGTATGTATATATTTCTGTGTATATATAGGGCCTTTCACAAGGCTTTACGCATACGCGTAGACTGGAAATTGTACTTTGGCCCCGGCAGCGCCACTCCCAGCAACAACAACAAAACTGCAGCAGCAGCCGGCAAAAAGGCAGCATGCAGCAGACGCGCAGCCAAACTGGAAATGCATACAAGCACATATGCATGTATGTATGTATATGTATACATAAATATATTTGTATTTACATGCATGCTTATGTGTATGGCATATGTAATATAAAAGCCCATATTGATTTCCTGAGTTAAATATTTGCCAAATGATTATTCATTGTGCGGCCACGGCTGTTACTGTTATTTATTATTATCATTCATTGTTGTCGTCGTTAAGACATTTGACACAAACAAAAGCTCAAAATGTATAAGCACAAAAAAAAAAAAACAAACTCCGTTGCGATCAGAAAGTGACACTGCACAAACACACAGATACACGTACAGAGAGCACCTTCATCTGCTGCCCATTGGGGAGTAGCACAGCAAAACGGAAAGCAAAAGTATTTGCTGCTAATAAAACAAATAAACAGCCAAAGATCCAGTAGAAAAGTGCACGTACTTAAGTGAGTATGTGTGTGTGGGAGTGAGAGTGAGTGCACGAACATTCGTGCTAGAGCACGCACAGAAACAGTAAGTGAGAGAGCGTAAAAATAGCGCATCGCGACGTCCGTTCTTCCAGTCGCGGTCGCCGCCACTACACAAGTAATTAAATTCAATAAGTGGATGGCGGTGAGTGAAGAAAAAATGCATGAGCATGATGGCAGGCAGACAGACGCAAAAAGCAAAAAGAAAGACAGACAATAGCGGAGACATTTTACAGCGTAAGACTGTTACGACAATTAGCTGCACAGCAACACTGGCACTGGCTAGACAAAGATCGCTGCATGTTTTAGTTGTTTCTTTCCATTTGTTGTGCTTATCAAAACCATTCTAAATGCCAGCGCAGGTTCCAGGAATTTTGATAAAAGCAGTGGGGATTTTAAGATAGCTTAAATTCGCATAAATGTGTGTGTAAGCATATATGTATCTATGTGAAGTGCGCGTTTGCTTTTGTGTTGCTTGATAAGGCAGACAAAAAGAGAGAGAAAAGGTAGAGTATGTGTGTAGGTGTAGCTGTCTGCGTAAAATACGCAGTGTATGAATTGAAAGTTTTTTTTATTATTATGTATGAGTTTGTATATTTTACTTTTTTTTTTTGGCAAACAACGTCTTTTCTTTGCTGTCCAACAGGAAATGCGAACGAGCGTATTTAATGGCTGGTTGGTTGGCTGCGTAATTGTTGTTGTTGCTGCTACACATTTGTAAGTGTGTGTGTGCCAGTGTTTATGTGCTACTTTTTTAATGGACCTTGCGACTTCAGCATTAAAGCTAGCTGCAAGAAAAGCTCAAGTCGCAGCTTAAATGCTCTTGCGATAAATAAAAGAATGCAATTACCGATTACCGATAAGCAATTAAACAAACCGATACACTTGATATTGATTAAATTTAAATTGAAAATAAGTATTGTGTTATTCCTTCGATGGTGAATTCCTGACAAAAAAGCTATACAACTATTTTATGCGGTATTTGTTAACTCAATCAAAAATGAGTAAGCATAATTTTCACACAACTAAATTGCTGGCATATTAAATGATGATGATTCAAATGCAAATGCAACTGTTGTGATAAAAAAAACGCAAGGCATGTGTTTTGTCATACGTATATGTAACACACACACACACAAATATTTCGTACAAACTTGGAAGAGACCTTGATCGAGTTTAATATCTTTCACAGGTATCAAGCAGCAACTGATTAGGCCAACTCTTTAAACTCTTGTACAACGCTTTGTCAACAAAGTTACCTTCCCCTTTCATATGTTTTTCAACTGATGCGAAAGATTGAATTTTTTCTATTGAATTAAGAAAAACCTGTTTGGTCCAACAGACGATTTAAGAAGGGCAATGTAGCTTACAACTCATTTTAATTTTGAACATATATCTCCTTTGAAACCCAATGTTATATTTACAATTTTTAAATTAAATTCACCCCAAGCCGCGAAAAATGAGTGGAAAATGTGAACTATGGTAACTATATTTTAGCTACTGAGCTGATCAATCAAAATTCGACCAACCAATTTTTTTTCAATTTTACATTTTAACCGAAAATGAATGTGAACAGAATGGTTCCTAAAATTGACAAAGAATGTTGTACTTTAAAGCATTACATTGTGTTGAATGAAAACTAAAAAGCAATTGAATAACTAATATGAAGATTTGATTAAGATGTACTTTCTGTTTTGACCATAAGCATATTTCAAAATAGTCGCATATCATATTACACATAATTTTGAATGGTGTTCTATTGATATTCAAATATTAATAAAAATGACATAATTAACATTCGTTCCTCTTGCTTTCTTTCCTTTGACTTAAAATATAACATTTTATTTATATTAATTTTTGAACTTACCAATTTGGTTCGTTCTCGGCCAGCGATGTACAATGCGTGCGTCGGAAAGAGACAGATGCCAGTGATCATCTACGATTGAAGTGATCGAAAGCACGACTTCTTACGATTCGTTGTAGATTTATATTTTATTTAATTTGTTTATTTTTTAATGAAAGACTAATCAGCATTTTGTTCCAGATGTTCGAATGAATATACACGTTAGAGAAACACACGGAAAACAGGGTGCTGGAGGGGGTTTTCGGGTTTCACCACAGGGCGACTCACGCAAAGAGCACTTTGGCAGCCCGATGCTGCTGCTGGCTGCACATTAACTATACGTTCCGTCGGAGCACCTTCTTGGCGGCCTTGATGTTCGGCACCAGCGCCTTCACCTCGCTGCAGTCGTCGAGGAACGGATGCTGGAGCAGCTCATCGGCGGTGGCGCGACGATCGACCTCCACCTGGAGGCAGCGATCGAGGAAGTCCTGGAGGCTGGGACTCAGCTTGTCCCAGCTCTTGATGTCCGGCCGTCCATTGGCCGCGATCAGGTAGAGCGCTCGCAATGGCGTCTCGTACAGATACGGGGGCTGTCCCTCGATCATCTCGATGGCCATGATGCCAATCGACCAGATGTCCACCTTTTTGCCGTACTTCTTGCGCGTGACCACCTCGGGGGCCATCCAGTATGGCGTGCCGACCATCGTCTGACGCTTCTCGTCGCCCTCGATGTTGGCACAGAACCCAAAGTCCGTCACCTTCACACACCCATCCATGCCCAGGAGCACATTGTCCGACTTGATGTCGCGATGGATGATGCCCTTGGCATGCAGGAAACTGATCGCGTAGAGCACCTCGCGACAGACGCAGGCGATTTGGCGCTCCTTCATCACCGTCTCGGTGACGACGTCGGTGAGGGGGCCGCCGTCCATGTACTCCATGATCACCCAGAGCTGATCCTCCGGTTCTAACAGGTAGGCGTCAAGGAAATTGACCAGATTCTTGTGATTGAAATCCTTGAGCACACGTATTTCGGTGAGTATGAGATCCTTCGACGATTGATTCTTCATCTCGATCGTTTTGACCGCCACCTGGGTTTCCGTCTGTCTGTCGCCGGCGATGAACACAATGCCGGAGGCACCCTTGCCCACCTCCTGGGTGGTCTTGTAGCGTTCGCGCGGATCCTCCGGATTGCAGATGAGGCGCAGCTCATCGTAGATTTCGGCATCGGTTTTTTGCGCCCGCTTCTCCTTGGAGCGACGCAGGATGGTCTCCTCGGGCACATCACCGCCGTCGCCTCCCTCCGGCGCAGCGGCAGCCTTAATGATGATCGTGTCCGTGTTGATCTTATGCTGGTCCCCGTCCAGGGAGCGCAGATCACGCGAGATCTTGGGCTGGATAACACTGGAGGGCTTTGGTTTGATCTGTGGCTTGGGCGGCAATTGATGTGGCGATTTCTTGGGCGGCACTGGCGGCGGCTGCGCCGGTTCCAGGCTGCTCGGATGCGCTCGAATCGGTTTCAACGTTTCCCGGCCCAAGTTCGATTCCAGCTCCTTGATCACCTCGTTTAGGGCGTCGAGGGGTATGACCGACTGTTGGCTGCTGTCGTTCAAACTGCTGCTATTGCTGTTCGCCGCTGAGCTGCCGCCGCAGCCACTGCTGCTGCTGTTGCTCCCGCTGCCGCTCCCGCTGCCATCATCGTCATCGGATTTGTCGACATCCTGCGATTTGTGTTTGTTCTTGTAGTTGACATAGTTGTCAATCTCTTTGGACTCCTCGTGTATCACGTCCTCGGTGATGAACGGCTTGAACACCTCCTGCTCCTTCTTCTTAATGGAGTAATTGTAGTATTTGACCGCATGGTAGGCGGCATCCGGATTTTTGTCCTGTTCGTCCCGGGTGATTTGTGTGTTCATCAGGCGCACCCAGGGCGTGGGCAGGCCCTCCAGGTCGCCCGTCTCCTGGTTGCGTGAGACATGAAAGTGCCGTTGGAAATTTGTGGGTGCACCGATTTCGGAGATTTGCTCCTTTTTCTTGAACCATTTGGTGAAACTCATCTTTGCTTTTTTTGTTTGTGTCTCTCTTTTCTCTGAGTCGCTTAATCTGCCTCGCTTAATCTCTGCTTCGCCTTTGTTTTGCTTGCACGTTGGAATTTCCTTCAAATGCGTTTAGTTACGCTCAACTTGGAAAATTCTATTGAAGCGTTTCTTTTGTTGTTGTAGTTTTGTATTTCTCTGTTGTTTTGTTGCCGTAGGTAGCGCTCTCTCGCACTCGTTCACTCACAGGGCCAGCCGTGAGTCATACACACAAACACACACACACACACACACACAGACGAAGTTACAGACGTTATGTGTGCGTGTATGTTTTAATGTGCGCTCGCTCGCTCGCTCGCACTTTCGCTTATCTCTAGTTAAGTTTGCTTGAGCTTTTGCAGACAAAACAAAAAACCCACTTTGCCATTTTCGTATTGCAGAATTTTCACTTTTATTGCATTAATTTGCTAGCAACTTTTTTTTAATTAAATGCAGTAATCACAATTTGTAATTTTCTTTCAATTAAAACACACTCACATCACATAAACACGCACGCATGCACGCACATTATTTTAATTTTTGTTGGTGCGAGACAACGGGCACAAAAGGAGTGGCCGCGGCAGCGTCTTGTTCTTGCCCTTGCTGCTGTTATTGTTGTTGTTGTTGATTTGCCTGCGCCGCAAATATTACGCTTTTCTAGTTAACCATTCCGTTGTGCCATTTTTATTTCTTTTTGATATACAAACTTCTTTTGTATTCTGCTGCAGGCTCTACTTTGTAATTTACAACTTCTTTTAATTTTTCTTCTTTTGCTGCAAGTCGCGCTGCACTCGGCCGTACTGCTATCGCATTCACACGCACACGAACAAGTGACCGTGTGACCATAGCGAGCAAGTGTGTAAATCCTATACTTGATTACTCAAAAAAATACTAAATTCTAGAGATTTGGTATTAAACAAAAAATTTAAAATACTAAAAGTTGTGAAATAACAATTTAGTTAAATGTAGCAGTTTCGGTTTGCAACTTTATTGTCATTGGTTTGTTTTATTTTAATTTTTACTGGTAGCGTTAATTTAAGTGGTTAAAATAGCTTAGTTTGCTTTAAAAATTAGTTTATTGCAAAATTGCAGTGTGACCAAATATGAAAATTGAGTGTAAGGCATCGATACTGTGCTGCGCTGGATGCGTTCAGCAGCGATACCTGCAGTAACAACTCGGCGGTAACGTTTATTTGTAGCAGTATTTCAATATACGTGCGAAGAAATACGAATATGGCTTAAAAACTTAAAATTCGTTTGTCGAATTCTGATCGGTATTCAACGAATTAACGTGCCGTGGCCGCATAAGCATACGCGATGTTATCCATTTATACTCATTGTGCCACTTGCCCCAAATAATACTAGCTCCATTTAAATTGGATTTGGCCTCCGGGCAACGATCGAACCACCAACCAGAACAATCATAGGCTCCATCACTGCCGTACGCCCTGAATGGCATGCCATTGTGGAAGCCGAGTGCATCGGATGCACTGTTATTCTCGTGTGGTTGGCCAATCTCCAACTGATAGCCATAGCTTTCGCTGTCCAGGCGAAAGAGCCCGTATTCGGCCGACACCTGTCCGCCTGCCACATCTTCCAGTTCGATGCGCAGCACAAAATCGTCACGATAGGCCAATCGATGTATATATTCGTTGCCAAACCAAAATTCGCCGGCCAATTCACCGAATCCAGCGCGATACTCGTTCCAGCCGCGCTGGAAACTCTCCTGGCCAAATTGATGACGTCTCTGAATCACCGTCCAGGCAGCACCCGCTGTGGCAAAGTCACAATAGCGTTCATTGAAATCGCGCTGCATTTCATTTAGATCGGGCTCCAGAAATTTGTAGACACCCTTCGCGTGCCGCTGCCGCTCATCCAGCTCGGAGCAATCCGCCTTAGCGGGCTGCAAATAATCTAAGTAAGGCACTCAAATGAGGAACTGGTGAGTAAAAATTACTTTTTCTTTAGTCACCGAAACCACTTACCCACTGTAGCTGGTGCCGTTATTGTGCTTGCCTTCGCTTTCATTTCCTTGTGCTCATCACACTTTCGAGTACTTTCGCTCTTTGACACCAGCAGCGCCAGCATCGAGTGCATCTCTTCCAGGCTAGTCGCCTGCTCTTCTCTCGCCAGCAAACTGAGCTGTAACTTCCTAACGTTCTGCTGCATCTGAGCGAGAGTTTTATTGCTTTCGCTCTCCCAACGTGCCAGCGCATTGGTGACACTTCCAGAAGTCTCCCTGTGCGTGCAAGAGATCAACATGCCGAGCACTTGATGGAGCTTGAGCTCCACATTAAGCAGCTTGCGCTGCTGCTGCTCCTGCGCTCGCCTGATCAACGTCAGCTGTCGCTGGTGGTCCATGGCGCTTAAGCTTTTTACAGTTGTTGCCTGCATCGTTGCAATGAGTGCAAGCAGCAATGCCCGGGATAACTAGAAAGGAGTGCGAATGAGAGGAATAATAAGCCCAAGCAGCATTTGATTTTCTGTTGGTGCGCGCGCGCTTTACCAGCATCTTGTTGCCTGCTCACTGAATGGTTTAGAACTAAAGCGACATGTTGCGCAGCTTTGCCAATAGAGCTTTAATTATATTTTTCCCTTCATTGCAACATGTGTTGCCAATTAAAATGGAGAAAAGAAACAAGTGTGATTTATGTTTGTTGATTTTTTTTTTAGTTTTTTCTTTAATTATTTTTACGAATATAGAGTTTTTGTATTTGTTGCTTTTTTAATGTCCTTAGTTAGTTTTGCATATACACATTTCACTTTTCCAAATAATTAACGGGTTTTACATGAAGTTTGTGAGTTTTTCATCAAAAAACACAATAGCAATTTACATTATATTTATATTATATATATATAAGAAAAATGAAAATTGAAATAACATTTCGTAGGGCTTAAAAAATGTAAATGTGTGTGTGTGTGTTTATTTCTGTGTGTTTTCAAATTTAAGTTTAAATTTAAATGTCTATAATTAGCAACTATTTTTTTGTGTTTAAAAAGTAAAAGTAGAAATTAAAGCGCCTAAATAACTAAATACATGAATTCATTTGACGAGGCTCAATTATATATATATATATATATATATATATATATATATGATCTTTTTAAGATATGCTTAAAGATCTCGCCCGTTTTGATTAGATAATATTAATTGTTTTGTTTTACTTATTAAAACGGCAAAAATGTACAGTTGGTTTTTTTTTTTCGTTTTGTGGTGCGCAAATACATTTAGAAATCAACATTAACGTGTTTATTGTTTTTGTTTTTTCTTCATCTCTATTTTTTGTGATCATACGATCCTCTGTAATAACTAGTTTAATATATGTATATATATATATTTTAATCGTAGCGCACTTTTGGCTTGTAGCCCCAAGTGAGTTTTTCTTTTGTTTTCATTTCTCTTGTTACCTAAACTTTAACCTTTAAACGAGCTGTGTGTGTGTGTTTAACTATATTAGTATTATTATCATTATCAATAATTTTATCCATTAGTTTCATACATGTACATATATATTCTTAATGTCTAGCTCGTTTTTCTTTTTCTTTCCTTTTTGCATTCTATTTACATTGTGTATTTCACGAGTTTTGGATTTGTTTGTATTTGTTGTGTGTGTGTGGCATGTTGTGTTTTTGTATTGTTTCTTTTTTTTAGAACTAAATAACTTAAAAATTGCTTAAAATATGTTGCAATGCCAGTTTTGTTGTTTCGAGTTGAGTTTTTGATTTTGTCTTATAAAGTGGATCCTTTTGCTTTTTATAAAAATAAAAAAAAAACGAAAACAATTTTTTGAAAACAAGCTAAAATTATTTTTCTCGCTGTAGTTGGCTTTGCACCGATTATTTTTAAAAAATTGACAAGCATTTAAAAATAAAATTTCATTTCACATGACCTTAATAGCCTTAGCTTTGGATTAGGTTTTCTGATTAACACTCGCTGGTTACTCAATACTCGGCACTCTTCTTCTTCTTGTCTGCCCGCAACTATTTGCTTCTCACTCGCCGCTTGCCACTTTTTGCCGTTAACTCGTTACATTCCACTCGCTGTTGTCAGCTCGCAACTTGCAACTTGTTGCTAGCTACTCGTTACTCACAACTTGTGGCTTCTGCTACCGTAACTTGGTGCTTGTTACTCGTTTCTTTTTACTCGCTGCTTCCTCTTAGCCACACGCTGCTTAAACTCGCTTGCGCATGCGCTCGTGTCGCACGCCCACACTACGCTTCCACTCGGGATCATTGGGATCGTCGTCCATAAACGGATCGTCGGCCAACTCCTCATCGTCGAGTGCGTCGTGATCACCGAGATAGGCATCGATGCTGGCATTGTACGCATTATTGGCAGCGTTGGCGTCGCTCGACGGTAGCTGATCGTCGTCTGGTGGCGCCAGATGATGAAAATCATCGTCCTCCTCCAGCAGCAGTTCCTCTTCATCATCATCGTTCTCCTCCTCTGGCGCATAGTCAATGCCATCGTCGTAGCCATCATCCGGGCCACCATTGAGGTGATGTGCCGCTGCTCCACGCACTGCCTTCTTGCCACCATTCAGACGCATCGTCGTCGTTGTTGTTCCTGTTGTTGTTGTTGTTGACTGAGCCAACTTGCTGACATTTGTGGCTTTGGCTTTACTGCTGCGCCGACTGCCGCCGGTGGAGCTGCCATCGCCGCCATTTGAGGAGATCGATTTGCTTTTGGTGCGCTTGACGGGCGCCACTGGCAATGGTGGCTCCTTGGGCTCGGCGTACATCTCGGCCAGGAGGCGCTGATAGACCTCGTCGGAAAGCGGAAACTGCAGCTGCTCAAATGGTGGCGGATCAGGCTGCAATTGTCGAATGATCAGCATAATCATTATCCAAAATATATAATCATACTTACATCTCTGGTGTCTGGCGTGGCGCTGCGCCGTTCGTGATCCTTTAGCTTGCTGGATGTGGTGCGTCGGCGCTCCTGGCGCTTCGTTGTCATCAATTCGCCGTCCGTGGCGAGCGCATCGAGCGGATGCGCCAGCGGCGACGGTATACTGCTCTCGTTGTCTGGATTGCTTGGTCCGGCCAGATGGGAGGCGGCCGGCGAAGCGGGATCGGGCGTGTTGGCGCCGCTCGAATCGGCGCGACTGTGCGCCCGCCGATTGGCCCGCGACCGTGTGCTCCAGGGAAACTTTAAGAATGTCTCGAAGCGACGCCGCTCCTCGATGAGCGCACGCTGGTGGCGCTCTATGTACGCCTCATCTGAAATATCCTCCACCTCGTCCTCATCCTCCGCGGCAGTTATTATTGGCAGCGGCAGCAGCGGCTGCTTCTCTTCGAATGCTTTTTGCGCCGCCGCCAGCTGCAGCTTTGGCCGCTTGGTTGGCGGCTCCACAGTCTCAACTTTGGGCTTGTCTTTTGCAGCTGTTGCAGAAGCGGCCGCAGTAGCCGACTCAGTTGTGCTTGTCTTATTTACATTATTCACAGGGTTTTTATTTTTGTGCTTTTTGGTTTTGCCATTGAGGGACTTTTTTTTCGCCATCTTCTTTGCCTGCTTCTTTGAAAGCTTCACAGGCTGTTGCTGCTGCTCGTCCGGCTCCACCTTGCCATTGATTAGACCATTGATGAGCGGCTGCTCGATGGCGTCTGGCAATGGCGGCTTCTTCTTGATCCCGTTAAGCTTGTCATTAGCCGGCGCCTCTTTCTTTGCGTTGTTATTTAGCTTGGATGCTGTTGTTGTTGCTGTTGTAGCTGCGGGAGTAGTTTCTGTTGCGGGTGTAGTTGCTGCTATTGCTGCTGCAGGTGTAGTTGCTGCTGCTGTTGTTGTTACCGCTGCTGCTGGTGTAGGTGTTGCTGTTGTTGCCGCTGCTGCTGCTGCTGTGGGTGCAGTTGCTGCTGCTGCTCCTGTTGTCGCTTCTGTTGAGGTTGCAGCTGCTGCTGCTACTGCTGCTGTTGCTGCTGCTGTTGTCTCCTTCCTCGCCTCCGCTTGCGCTGCACATCCATTGCTCAGCTTCTCTGTAATCTTTGTTTCATTCCCTGTTGGGTGCTTCTTCTCATTGTCGGCGTCAACAATGCGCCATCTGTAAAAAACAAACACGTTTATTGCCTGGCCTTTTATTAACAATTTATTTATCAACTCACTGGGGCGTTGGGATCTCCTTGTAGGGCAAGATTTCAACACGCGTCTGGGCGGCCATGCTATAGGGTATCACGATGTTGTCAATATCATAAATGAGGCGACTGCGTCGTTCAGAGGAGCTGCGGGTTTAGTTTCAAAAAGGGGATTAGTTTGATGTGATTGTAATATGAACAGTGAAAGAAAAAAGGGAGTATCATTTCATACCCATATACTATATAAACAATATAAATTATGACTTAATTAAACTGAAACATTAACAAATTTCAATATTATACTTTAATGAATTTTGATATTTTAAACATGGGATTGAGTTGACTTTATTAATTAAGTTTTTTTTATTAGGTCTTACTTTTGTGCAATGCTTCTTTAGATTACTTACTTTTGTGCAATGCTTCTTTAGATTAAAACCATTTTTTAATATTTTTAAACTATCTCTTCCTTTGCTACATTTTGACCCTTTACTTTTACTTTTTTAGTTTCAAAAATATCTGGCGAACCAACTTTTTTTAACGGTTTTTTTTTTCATAAAAAATTCAAATTAATTTTCCTTTTAAATAAAAAAGAAACATTAATAATTCTTAGCAATTATTATGATTGTATTTGAACTTTAATTATTGACAATATATTTAGCTAACTGCCTATAAAATGTTTTTTGTTTTAAATGTAGTTAAATTTCAATATGTAGCCTATTTTTCAGTCATAACTACAGTACATATTCCGTGTATGCAACAGCGAAATTGCATTGAATTCAATATACAGTGTGCCACTTAAGTCACCGTACCCCTTAAGCATTTGCGCGGAACAGGCTATAACTTTGTAAAACTTGTATAACATGAAAAACTTTTGATGCAGGTTCATAAAATAATCTATTCTCTTCAATATTAAAAAATAAAAACAGTAACATTTAATATGTAGTCCTTAATTATTAATAAAAAACTAAAAATATTCATAAATATCGGTCAACAAAAGCCTACGTACTCTTACTACTTATATAAATTAATTAGCTGTAAAAATAATATTGTACATTTAAACTACAAAATTAGTATATAGTAGGATATCCAATCATTTTAAAAACCTCTTTGAGGTGATTTGGCATTGACATCACTAATTTTTCAATATA
>SCDY01002377.1:0-13986 GCA_004143825.1 Drosophila micromelanica | reverse complement strand
GGGGGGGGGGGGGGGGGGGGGGGGGGGGGTGGTTGCAGAGAACAGGCACCCCTCGGCCAGCAGGATCTTGGCCAGGGGCTCTGGTCGAGCCAAGCATGTGGGCGTGGCAGCTTAAGCACTAGCCGGGGTCGAGGTCAACTCGCAATGGGCCACAAATGTAGCCAGTTGCTCTATCTCTTTCACACACAATCGAGAGAGAGAGCAAGGTAAAGAGAGTGGGAGAGAAATCTCTGGCTGCCTCTGTGTCTGCCTCAGTTGCTGAACTTTAAATGTTTTAATTAACGTGTATATGTATCTTTATATTATATATAGATATACATATATATATATATATATATATATATTTATAGATCTCTTTGTGTGCGTGTGTCAGCAATTTTGAGTAATGAAATTGCGACATCGAATCACGAGCCGCGTCCTTAAAAATCGACAAGCGTTCAATAAACAATGCGAGCTTAAATGTGAGAGAGAGGGGGAGAGGGGGAGAGAGAGGGAGTCGGAATTATGTAAATGTCATTAAAATTACATATAATCATCATAATGATATGCAGCTACAAAAGGCAACAGCGAACATGTCATTAAACGCCTTAAAAAACAACAACGAAAACAAAAATAACAATGACAACAACAACAATAATAATAACAACAACGACAACATGACAGAAAACACTTTTATGACTTGCCAAATGCCAAACGCTTGAGGAATTAATTAAAAATTAAATGGCCTATTAAAATTGTTATCGAGACGCAGCGACGCCGACGTTGACGGCGACGCCAGCAGCGGCCATTTAAGCGGCAAACAAATGCGCTGCAAATGAAAATAAAAGTCCAACACACACACACACACACACATATATACGCACAACAAATGGGAAAATGGACGCTGCAGCAATCACTCAACGCGCAATGGGCGTTACTGGCCTGGTCTGGCCTGGTCTGGGGTGGGCGTGGGCGTGGCGCTCGTAAACCGATGAATGCGCTTATGACATTGTGAAGTGACGCCAGCGGCGCATAAACATGTCAAAACATGCATAAAATGCCAGCGGCAAAGAGGAAGCACGAGCACTGAATGTCCAAACATGTTCGACAAACAAATGCGCCAGAGAACCACTCAAAAGAGAGACACAGAGAAAGGGAGAGAAGAGAGAGGGGGGGAGAGGGAGAAAGGGCGACGCGTCATTAACATTATCGTTAAACTGTTTGTCTCGTGGACGGACTCATTTCGTCTCTCCCACAGCAGACAGCATTAAAATGGCAAACGATGGAATTGATGTGTCTGCCCCATGTGGCAAATCGTTTCGTTTCGTTTCAGCTGCGGCGGATCACAACTTTGTATAACAGCGACAGCGAAAAGTATTACTGTCTAACTGTCTGCGAAATTTGGCTTTGTTTATGACCTAACAAACTAGCTGTCATTGGTATAACAATTTTACGGTTAATATTTTCGATTAGTATAACAGTAACAGTTTGTATAACACATATTAATAATACGAAATTGAGTCAACATTGAAGCTGAGTATAACAGTTTATGTAAGCATTTATTCCCGTATAACAGTCAAAACTTCACACAAGGCAGAAACATTGCTAAATTGCAATAGCTTCACATTGATACCTAGTATAAAAGGCTGTTGAAGATCGATTACAAATCGATATAACAAACAACAAAAGTATCTTTCTTTCTCGAGCTGAAATTGCCAAACACAGCTGCTTTTAAAATCGATGAATCGATGTTTCGATTGTTTTTAAAATCAAGTACAGCTTGAAGTAGATATGCATATCGACAACAAAGTTCCGATATTAATGTCGGAGAAAATATTACATTGAATATCGAAAATATGAGTAAATATTAATATGGCATACGTAAATGTTGGTCATATTGCAATGAATATCGATTAAATTCGATATTCTTCAGTTAAATTCTTCGCAAGTAAATTAGAGGAAAAGTAATTTTAAAAATGCAAATATTTTCTGATATATTGAAATAAATATCAATACATTGGAAATACATCAAATTTTTACTAAAAATTAGTAGCTCAGTATCGATAGATTATCATATCGATAATCTATCGATACCCACACCGATATTTAAAGCTGTCTAAAAATCGAGTTAAAATTGATAAAAAAAACGCTGTTGCTAACATCGATAAATTGATGTTATCGATTGTTTTTGGCCTTACTAATGAGCTGTGTCACATGGCTCATAATTTATAGCTTGTATAACAGTTCAGAAGAGTGTTGGACAACTATTGTTGACACAACTGAGTTGAGAAAGTGCGTTGAGTTAATGTGTTTGTATAACACTTTTCTCAGTAGCCATTTTTTTGCATTTATTAATGCCGAAACACACACACACACACACGCGTAACGAATTGTTTTCAGCTGCGCTTTGCAGTTTCCTGCAGCAATTTTGAACAATTTGTCAGCAAGCAGAAGGTTAAGAGTGAAGTGGGCCAAGACGGGGCGGAAAAGGGGGGAGGCGTACAAAGTGGCCACTCAAAAGGCGCTGGCAAAGCACGCACTACTAAATTTTGTTGTTGTTGCTGTTGCTGTTGCAGCAGCAGCAACTGTTGTCGCCGTAAGCTTAACTTTTGTAGATTTGATGGCATTATTCTCCATTGATATGCAACAATATTGAAAGCGGCTGCTTCTGATTGGCAAACACCAGGCTCAGCTAGGCTCAACTACCCTACCAGGCTCCCCCTCCCCAGTCCCAACCTTCTTCCGCTCAGAGCTAAAAAGATTGATGGCCTGCAGTAAGCAAAAGCAGCTGCTGCTGCTGTTGCTGCTGTGTTTCAGATGAAAAACTGCAAAAAGTCCGGCCGAAGGCAAAGACAAACGGACAGCGGTTGGGGTCTGGGAGGGGGAAGGCGTGTCGTAAGTTCTGGCTTGCAACTAAGTGTGACACATATCGAGGCTGCTGCCAGTTGTTGTAAGCTATATACCCCTTGAAAATTTATGCAAAATAATAGGCTGGAATAAAATAACAGGCAGCTTTAATACTTTCAGGCATATAAATAGATGCTTGATCAGCATTAATTGTCGAGTCAAAATATCAATCAATAACGTGCAACGAATAATATCAAATTGGACAAACCTAATTTTAGTTAAGTACAATTTCAGATTTGTTTTAGAAAATTTTCGACTTAGAAAATAATATGTTCATCGTAGAAGAAGAAGTAAAAATATTATTTTAGATCGGGCTCTTTGCATGAATTACATTTTTTTTTTGGATTCCAAATTTTTGAAAAAATTTAAATATATATACAAAAATAAGCGCTTTAGGTAAATTGTGAAAATTTTTTGGACGCGCCCATTGGGGGCGTGACAAATCGATTTAATCTTAACTGCGAAATTGCGAAATCATCAAATTTGGCAGACAATTTTCGAACGAACTCAGCTAAAGATTGTGTCAAAAAGGAAAATTATTCAAAAACGTATAACAACATTTAATAACTTTTTTAATTAGTTGTTATATTTCATATATTTATTGTGCAGTACACCCAATTGCAACGTTCTGATTTGTTCTTCTTCTTCTTCTTCTTGTTGTTGTGCTTGTTCTACAGCAAGACATTAAAAAATGTATGCAGCCCGTGAAGTGGGGCGGGGCGCGGGGGGCAACAGCGTCACATAAAGTGTTGAGTGGTTCGTTACGCGCTAGTGTGTGCATGTGTGCGTGTGTGGTGTGTGGTGTGTGTGTGTGGTGCTTGTGTAATGCGTCTGTTTGCCTGCCATATAATATAGCGTAGGCGTTGCCCTTGTCGCGGGTCCTGCAAAATCGTTCGCATCAGCAAAATGTTGACTTATCTGTGTTGCTGTTGCTGTTGTTGTTGTTCGCTCTTGCCGTTATTTGTTTTATATTTGACACCATACACGCCCCGGCACACACACACACACAGTGAGACAAAAGACAGCCACGCTACGTTCGAGGCCATAAAAATGAGTGCGAATGTCGAACGTCGAATGGCGAGCGGCGAATTGCAATAAAAATAAAATAAACTGCCGCGTTTTTGCACGCATAACAAGGAACAACAGGCAACAACAGCAATAACAACAAACGCAGGCAACAATGGCAACAACAAGCCGCAACACCCAATAGGGGCCCAAGCAATTCCAATTGGGCGGGGGGGGTCCAACACCCAAGTGACCGGCCATAGATTTTGGCGGCACGTGTCGCAAATTATAGTTGCCAGTCAACCAACAACCAACAACAACAACCAACAACCAACAACAACAACCAACAACAACAGCAACAACAAAAGGCAACGCATACAAATTGTGTAATAATAATATTACATATTACATACAACAAAACGTGACGTCTGTCATAGGTCAGGTCAGGTCAGGTCAGGACCGGGAGAAGGTCTCTCCAGAACAACTGTGACACTGATGAGAATGCGAATACGGAATACGGAATACGGAATGCGGAATGCGAAATGGGAAATGGGGGGTTTGAGGGGGGCGGGAATGAGATGCGAATGTTGACAGCTGCAGCTGCTGCCACGATTGTGGTAATCGTAGCAAATAATGGCCGGCAACGAAATTGTTAATAAAGTTGTCAATATCAAATAGCATAAAGCGACCGACAGTCATGCAAATTTGTATGCGCACACCCAGACGCTGGCAATAATTATTGGCGATCATGTGGCCGATAAAATGGGTAAATGCCATTTGAAGAGGGCCAACGAAAAGGAAAAGGAAAAACAAACAGAGTAAAACAAAGATAACAAGCGAATTTTAATGTTAATCAAAAGAACGCATTAAAAAAGAAATTAATGAGTAGAGGAATGAAAGAGAACACATCAGTGGAGAAGCAAAAACGAAATGAGGAAACCTGTAATAAGAAAATAATTAAGAAGAAATCTGAAAGAGTTGTCAAGAAATTAAATTAACGATTTCCGAAAGAACGTTTAATAAAAACGGCTTTAAAGAGCAAAAGAAACTAAGAAACAAAAAATGGAGAAAGACATTTAAGAAAACAAAAAACAAAGCATAATTTAGGGATAATTTAAAGAACCAAAAAAAAAAAAGATAAAAATAAGATATGACTAAGGGAAATCTAGATTATAGGTGCTCAAGCAGATGAAAAATAAGAGAGAGAATAACGTAGAAAAGGGATAAGCATTAATAGAAGACAACGAGAGAGAAAAAGACGAGCAATTTTAAGAGCTAATTCATAAAAAAAAGAGCGGAAGAATGTACAGAAAAAGGAAACCAGAAAAAACACAGACGTGAATGGTAATAAATATTAAATAATATACAAAGAACTCAACTACGAAATACCTGCAAAATGTGAGCACATTTATAAAAGGTCAACTAACGGTAAACCAAGAACAAAACACAAAATAGTTGTATACAGAATATTTATGTTGAAGCTTAAGGTATTTTTTTTATTAATATTTTAAAGAGAACGAAAAGAGAAAGGCGGCGAAAGAGAGAGAGGGAGAAAAATGGCAACGGATTAATAAAGCGAAATGGAAACAATGGGCCGCATATAGAGTAAGAAGAAGAGCAAGCTTTTAAATGTCTACGAAAACGGCTTAAACGAGGTTAGCAATTAATAACAACAAAAAGCGGATAGAACAATGTAAAGGAAATGGGTTAAACGTCAAGTTTTAAGTTTCTGTGAAAAACAACAAAATAATTGTTTGCTAGACAAACAATTTGACATGAAAATTGAATGTTTGCGAGCAACTTTCAATAAACATCAATTTATATGCCAAATACTCAAATGAAATGTGTTGCCAAAATAATAAATAGATAAAACCAGAAACATAGCTAAGCAATATATATATATTTTGTTAGACATTTTATTCTACACTGAACAACAGGCTGCAACAGGCCATGCTAGACTGGGCTGGCTTAAAAGACTTTATTTTAAGCGCTGGTGCGTGTCTAAGCTGTATTTGAGGCGCTGGTGCGTGTCTGTGCTTAAGCTAATTGCACAATGGACGTACGAAATTGCAATAGAACAACAACAACAGCAAAAACACTAACAATAACAAAAACAAGAGCAATAGGCCTGAAGGATAATTTAAACTCTGGACAGATACACACAGGTAAATATGCATGTGTATCTGTGTGTGTGTGTGTGTGTGATGTGCTTAGAATGTAGTCATGCATATCTTCAATGCGCTTTAAGAAATGAGTGAATGAATGTTAAGTAGAGCCAGTAAAAGTGCTAGAGTCGGGTGTGCCCGACTATCAGATATCCTAAACCCAATATAAGTAACAAATAAGTGAAAGGAGATATAAGAATACAAAATATTTTTAATCTACATAAGTTGTAAGAGAAACAAAATTTATGACTAATATTTATATACAACGATTTTAATTAAATGGGGAAGGAAGAATCTATAATCCAAAAATTTAGATAAAACCATTATAGCCACTTTAAACATTATCACTAAATACCCAGTATTAAAATTGCATTCTTTACCAAATGTATGCAAAAACACAAATGAAAGAATAATTATTCAATGCGCATGAGAGAACAAAAGATTTGTTATACAAATTCATGTAAGGAAACAAGTACAAGTTTTTATTATTATTTTTGCTTTGCTCGCACAAACGTAGAATTACCAGGCGTTGCTCGGTCGAAATTAGCCTGAAATGTTGCCTCTACTCTGTAGAAAATTTTAAATGCAAAGCTAAAAACTTAAATTTTAGAAAATGTGTAAGAAACGTAAAATTGCAAAAATTAAAATATGAAGAATAAAACCGATCACGTGCAGAACAAAAGAATTTGATTAAACATGAAATTTCAACTTTAAAGTTTTAAAGCTAAATGCAGCAAATATCATGAAAAATAAATTAGACAATCGGCACAAGCAATATATATATATAAGCATATATATATAGACGTATGAATAATAAAATAATCAATTAAATGATTTGCAATGCATGTGCAAATTGACCCCAGACAATTGCGCTGCGAGCGGTGCAAATTAATTCTAATCAATTTATAATAAGGCAGTCAAACAGGTGAAGAGTAAACAAATTTGTGGTGCCGTGGTGCCGAGGTGCTGAGGTGCTGTGGTGCTGTGGTGCTGTGGAGCGTTGTTGCCGAGAGTGCAATGGCTATAAGTGAATTGCCGCTGTCACAGTCATAATTACATTATGTTAACTGTGCAGCAGAACAGGGCAGGGCAGGGCGGGGCAGGTTAAGAGGGCAGGGCAGGGCAGATATGCAGACAACGTACAGCATATATGTATATATATTCACACACACACACACACATTATAGCCGCAACACATGGCTGTCAGCAATCGTGAAAGGCATAAATCAAAACGGCGACATGTTGCGGTACTAGAGGGGGCTGAGGGGACCGGGGACATACCCGGCAATGAAGTGCGGGAATCGATGTAATGCGTACTCAATAGAAGCGCATTTGCCGGCTGCGTATATGTTTATATTTATGCGTATATGTGTTAATTTTATTACTTTGCAAACACTGCGTACCGAGCTGACACAGTATATATATATATATATATATATGCATATGTGGTATACATGGCGTATGCGCGATATTAATTTGCCATAATCTCGACTCGTTTATTAGCGCAAATAAATTGAAATTGTTATTGGGGGCGCATTGTTGCAACGCACGCCCATGAATTATGTCGTTACAAGGCTGCCCCCCCCCTGTCCCCTCTCCCTGTCCATTGAAAAATTATTGAGAAGACCTAATGGCATTTTAATGCAATTTGAGGCGCAGTTAAAAAAGTAAAACCAGGCAATATTTAAAAGTGCAAAATTCGAATACCACAAAGTAGCATAAGTATATTTATATTTGCCATTTATAGATAGGATGATCAATATCGATTATATAGAAATCAGAATAAACTCTAAAGATATTCTCACTGTCACTACAAAATTCCATCCCCACTTAACCCATTTCACAGCTAGGTTATAACACTAATTCAACGGTAGAAAAAAGTGTATTGAATTAAATTAAATTGCTTGCTGCTTAAGTGATTTAGTGGCAAAAAGCACAGCTGTCGCATTGCCAGAGGGCCTGCCTGGGTGCCACCTGGGTGCAATCAATCAGGCAGCCGGAAAGCTTTTAAACTGCATAAACGGCTCATTAGATGTGGCTGCCACAAACTTAGTGCGTTTGTTGTGTCTTCTGCCACAAGTTGCAGGCATACGAGATCAAAATCAGATTTCTCAGCAGCTGAAATGAGGCAGAGAAAGGATTTGGGGCGAGGCGCGCAAAAGTAGGCAACACATTATGGGTGTGTAGGTGTATTTGAGTGTGTGTGTGTGTGTGTGTGTGTGTGTGTGTGTGTGTGTGTGTGTGTTTGTGTATGTGTCTGTCCTTAGCGACATTTCGCTTAAGTAGTTTGGCGTCTAGCTAACGACAGCACGCCCATAACTTATCCAGCCCCAAAAAGTAGGCAATGAAATTTGTTTTATGTGCCAATTGCTGACAAACGCAGCGGCCATTAGGCAAACAGCCAACACAAGTGAGCGACGGACAGACAGACAGACAGTCGGTTTATCCGACAGTTAGTCAGTCGTTCATTTGATTAAACAATAGACAGACTGCGGTGTCTGTTAAGACGAAATTTTAATTGAAAGGTGTGCGGCGGGCCAAAGGACTCCGAACTGACTTTGCCAGGCAGCCATTCAGCCAGATAGTCAGTCGGGCAGGCCATTAAAAAGAGCTCAGGAGAGACGGCTAAATCCGCAGGCAGCAGTTTGCCCGAAATGCGCATAATGAGCAATGCCACGGTAATCGATTTGAGTTAACCAATTCGGGCTAATAGCCTCAGTTACAGTTTTTGGCATTGGCTCTGTCTGTGGTTTTGGCAGCTCCTTTCGGCTGGCCTAATGCTTGCTAAGCGCATTAACAACATCGACGCACGGTTGGGGAAAGAAAACAGTCCACAGTGCCCGACTAAAAAATACCCTGCAGCCAAACAAATCAGTGGCTTAATTTAATCAAAAATCTAAATTTAAATATATTTTTTATTTTGTGCTGAAGAAAGTGGGATTGACAATATGAAATCCTTGCCGCATAATAAAAAAAAAATTGTTTACAAATTTTGAGCTATTTTCGAAAAGCAAAAATTGGTACGTCGAACAAGTTAATTTGGACATTTCAACGTTTCTTGAAAACGGCAGATGAGCTCCTTAGTTAAAATTATCAGAAGCCAAATATATTTCAATTCTAAGCTTCTTAGCTGCCATTGTCTTATAAACATGGACGGACAGACAAACCGGACTGAAATTGATTATTCTTAGCAAATAAATATATAAATTATATATTATACCCTTCTGCTCAACGATATTCAATGAGTACAGAGTATAGCAAATAATAAAAACTTGTCGCTGCAACTTTTGGCAGCAGGCAAAGGGCGTGGCAAAGGGGGCGCTGCCAAATAATAACTCAAGCTCGCTTTAGTTTTTGTAACATGTGGGTGTATATGTGTGTGTGTGTGTGTGTGTGTGGCCAATTCCCAAGACGCTGGCTATTTATTATATTTATAGAAAACACATTAACTCGGTTTTACAGGAGCGTCGACGTCTAACGGTAAACGGCGGCGCAAGGGGGTAAAACGGAGGCATCCATAAAACAATCAAAATCCCCACGACAAAATGTTCCCAAAAAAACGCATTTTGCTTAAATTGTTTCATAATTGATTGATGTGCAGGAGAGCACACAAAGACACACCCACACACCCACACACACACATACAGACAGACAGGACTACAGATACAATCCGTCTGATATATAGATACTATGTGGGCGTAGTTACTCGACGTGGGCGGACGGATGCGACTAAATGGGGGCCAGCTTAGGCGCTTCAATGATTGTTTTTGAGGTTCCGCTTTGGGTGCGAGATTTGGGCTATGGCCGCTTCCTGGCCGAAAAACCTGGCCCAACTACTGCACTGAGCGAAAAACATAGTTCCCAATTCTACTATGCACGAGATAGAATTATATTTCAAGTAAGAAAGAGCTTTAATTAATCGCAAAATATTTTTAGCTTAAAACTTTTTCAATTTAAGTTATGAAATTGCCAAGTAAAATTTCTACTCAAATTAAGAAATTTAAAACCTGCCCCGGCTTTTATTAGTCTTTTCTCTGAGTGTACCTGTGGGTAACGTATGTGTCCTGGTTTTTCTGGTCCCAGCTGCCAACCGCAGAACGTTTGCTGCTTCGCTGTCTGATGTCAAAATAATTTCGATGACGCCCTCAAAACACAAACAGAGCATACAACAACATAGGTTAAAGGGGGAGGGGGGGTCGTTTGGTGGCGGCGGGCGGACAGGTTTTTGTTATTTTTTTTTCTCGTGTTTTTTTTTTTTTGTTTGTTGGGTCGAATAACTGGGGCCATCCAGTTGAGTTATTTAGACAGATTTTTGATAGCCGGCGCCTTTTGCTGCGAAGCGTGCCTGAAATTGAGTTTTGATTTGAAACCCAATTTCCCATAATGCAATGCACGAACGTTAACACTGCGACAAATGCGACAAATGTCGACGTTGATGTCGCTGATTGCCACAATTCGATTGATTTCACAGGCGCCATTGTATTGTACCATTTTCTATATATATACAATATATACGTGTATCGTATATAAACTTGTATATATATATATATATTGATCTGGTGCCCAAATGATTTAAACGGGTCAGCCGCTTGGCCGCAAAGCGTTCGCTGCTTTTGATGTTTCCTTGCGTTTGACTAGGTTTAGTTAATGTTGCCAAAATGCTAACAACCGCATCGACATGCTAGTTAGCGTGTGTGTGTGTGTGTGGCTGGGTGGTTTTGTGTGTGTTTGCTTGGTTCTCATTTGACAGCTTGCAAGCTATGAGTGTAATTGATCTGAGCCTGACTCACACAAACACAACAAGCATCAGTTTTAACAGTAAATTTTTACTTTTTTTAAAACTCGATACTGTTTTTTTAAATAAATTTTTTTTTTGTATCTATAAATTTCATAACACTCATATTAATAAATTTATAGATAGATTTTTATGTCATAGATGGACTCTATATTTTTATATGTTGACTGTCTCTTTTTAAACGATTTTATATTGTTTGTTTTTAACACGATTTTCAATATACTTTGAATTGTTTTTATGAAATTCACATTAAACATTATTTTGAATTGTGAATGGGATATGAAGATATTAATGTCCCAAATAATGAACAAAATAATTCTAATGATATTATTCTAAAGTCTGGAACCAATATTCTTAATTTCCATTCAGACACATTTTTTATAAACGTAAATATCGCATCCAAATAGATTTAGGTCTTCTTCGAATTTGAATATCAAACGTTTGGAGACATCAACGAAATTTATTTTAAACCAATGTGAATAATGAACAAAACAAATATAGCCCTATGCAATTTTTATAGAGTATTAAAACCACAAAAAAATTAAATAGCGAAAATTATAATGATATAGAATGAATTATATAATAGAATAGATATAGAATGAATTATCTAAAAAAAATTAAATTTAAATATAAAATGATTTTCAGACGTTAAAATACGTGAGAATAATAATTTAAGTTAGAAAAAGAAGAAAGCTTTCTTTCCTGAACTTGGCCATGAAATTCTTGTAGCCGCACTGAAACCCGTCCAAATAGAGTTCAGGGCTGCAAAGGGATGGTGCGAAAAGAAAACTTAAAAGTCACGTAACAAGCTGCTTACTAAATTTTAATTCATAAGTTAAAAGGAAAAATTTAAAAAAATTCCATCAATGTTTAAAAAAGAAGTGAGCAGCAGATACGATAAAGCAGATATATATATATATATATATATATATATATATATATATGCTTACTATCAACAGACGACGCAGCTTTAAGCATAAATAATTTGGTAGCCAGGAGCAAAGTGCGCTTCATGTTGTAATTCCTTTTGCCATTTGCGACCTACAACAGAATTTACAAGCCCAAAGCTGAAAACGTGGCAAGAGAGTGGGGAGAGGGTTGGGGGCATAGCCAGATAGCACTGGAGTGGAGTGATAGCGAGTGTGCGGTAAATTAATGATATTTTACATACATCTTAATTGCGTGTCTCTGGCTTTTGTCGGGACATCCTTCAGGGCAATTGGCCTGGGCCTGGGCCTGGGCCTGGTCTGGGCCAAAGTGCCTGTCGACGCTTTACGCTTGTCAGCCAAATTGCTTAGCCCTCGGGCTGCTCATAATTTATTGAAATCGCGGGCGCTGAAAAACTAGCCTACAACCAGCCACGCCCATCGACCAAGCGCCCATCGGCGAACGCAGCCGTGTCGCCAATTGGGGGAAATTGCAAAATCAACGCGCTCGTAAATTGAAAAATGTTGTCAAGTGGGCGGCTATCGGACACAACAAAATAAAAACAATGCAAAATACAAATAAACCAGTGTGCTACAAACGGGACTGACCGACCAGAAGATACCCTGTGCTGCAGCACATTTGAAAGCCGTGCACACAGCGATAAGTCTATCTAGGCCAAAATCGACATATATCGATTTAATGAAATTGCACGAATTGACGAAATAAAAAATATATTTTTTGCAAAATTATTTATCGACCTCGAATATAGTTTTTTAATATACTTGCACACAAATACCCAATTTTAAGCAGATTTAGGGCGTACAGGGTATTAAAAACAAGGCTAGGAAATGGAAAACAAAGTACTACAACAAGAGCAAAAATGTAGACGACGCTTGGCCTTTGCCGCCAGTTGACAGTTTGTTAATTAAAACCAGCAGCCGGTCAGGCGGCGGTCAACCGGTCATCCAGTCATCCAGTCATTCAGGCATTCAGTCATTCAGTCAGCCGGTCAGCTGTGCACTGAGGCGCTCAGTCAACGTCTCAAACGCACACATCCAGGCCCTTAACAGGCACCCTTCCCCTCCAACACCGCCCCAAAGGCAGACGGAAAACGTCAGTCGGAGTGCTAATAAATTGCCCAGCAGCCGAGCGTGAGATGCAGACTGGACGGGGGGATGGGGAAATGGGGGGCTGGTTAACTACCCAACTCCACCCTGACCCTTATCTATATATAGTAGTTGCTCCCCTGTGTTACACTCACCTATCGTTGTAATTAATGTCAGGGAGTAGAGAAAGGCCGAGGCGTATGTCCATTTGTGTGTCGGTGCATTCATTTGGACGCCGCCGGGCTGATAAACCTTCGATTGGCGCACCGCACGCAGCAGAGTGTCCTGCAAGAAAGAAGCCATCATCAATACACACACACAAGCGCACACACACAGACACAACCAATCAATGTGGTTATTAGCTCATCTGTACACGCACCTGAAATAATTGCACCTCCTGGGCGGCCAGACGTGTCCAATTTTCCTTATACAGTATATTGAGATCCTCCGTTATGGACCACAATCGATCCACCGTTCTAACGTCACAAATTTCATTAAATAAATATTTGGTATCGCCTGTGTGTGGAACTTACCTAGAACGTATCTCGGCATTGGCCAGCTCGGTGCGTGGATATGGCTTGGAAGCGGCCACAGCGGTTTCCAGCGCGTTCCCATCTTCCAGTTCGCCCTCGAGCGTTACAAATATTATGGAGCCCATGGCCGTGTACAGCAGTACCAAAAGCAATACACCTGAAGGGAACAGTTATAGAGAGGGAGTTGGTAAGAAATAATGAAGAATAAAGCAGACAACAATTTCCTTTTAGAAATTTGTAAACTTTTGCTTTAATTTCTCCTATGATATAAAATATCTAAACCATCTTTACAATAAATTTCAAGGAAACGCTCGAAAAATTCTGCTTTTGTCATAAAAATTATAAATATTAATAATAATAAAATAAAATATATATTTGTACACTTTCCCACGCGGGATTCGAACCCGGGCCCTTCAACTTCCAACTACTGCACAACTACTAACGGCTGGACCACAGCTTGGCCTTAGCTTAGTCGTAACTTTGCCAAATCTCAACCGATTTTGATGAGGATGGTCTTTTTGTTCATGGTTCGGTGTCTAAATTAATTCTACATTTCAGTTTAAAAATAA
>SCDY01002376.1:0-13989 GCA_004143825.1 Drosophila micromelanica | reverse complement strand
GATCTTAATCATGCGTAAAGTAGAAGAGATAATACAGACAGTTGAAGTGAGAACATTGAACATGTGTTACAGTTTTGCTCGTCAGTGTATATACTTTATGGGGTCGGAGATGCTTCCTTCTGCCTGTTACATACGTTTCCACAAAACCATTATACCCTTTTTTTTACCCATTTTCAATGGATTGATAAAAACCATACAAACCGCAAATCAAATAATACAGTTTTGCAAATAGGTGTGTACAAACATTTTTATGCTCTTAATAAGTCCTGAAAAAGTGAGTGAGTCGTGCATTTGTGTCTGTGTGTATATGTAAACTTGTGTATGATTCCAGTGGGGTTGAAATGCTTATAAAGGCAGATGGCAGGGTTCAGGGTATCTCCTAGTCTTCTAATTATACTCAAAGAACCGCATTAAAAAAGCCGTTTGAAGGTAGATCGGTAAGTTAGACAGAAGTGATGCAAACAAATGGCTTCAAACTGTGAACAAATCAAATTAGTTTAAATCGTTTGGTCAATTATGTAAAAACTCGTTTTGCTCAAACAACTGCATTTTAAAATGTATTGTCTGCCTTAAGCCCCTAATGTTTGTTGCTAATAATAAATGCGTACTTTTTCAGTTGAAAATTCGAAAGAAGCGACTTAGTTTTTAGCGACTAGTCGTAGTTTGGAAAAAGTTAAAAACAATTTTATGGAAGGGTATTGGAGAGTTGCAAGGACTATTGCTTGGATATAGCTTACGGCTCGAACCAATGTTTCGAATTGGGTTTTGGTTCATAAACCTGGCTATTTAATATTAACGAACCTGAACAAGGATGAGGGCTTTTGGAATCGAGTTTTATTTATCGACAGAAGCAAATTAACTCTTTTTGGTAGTGATGACCGATATAAAGTTTGGGGGAAGCCAAACACAGCACTTAGCCTTAACATTATTATACAAACTGTTAAATATGGAGACGCACACCTTATATTTTACACTTTTTATTCCCATATTAATTTAACCGTAAGTTTACCAAAATAATGGCATACTCAGTTTTTTAATTTTACTTGCGATTTCCCGAAAACTCGGAATTTACGGTGTATGTTCACTCTTTTCCTTCACTGTACATGTCTGTATGGTATTAACAATGTATGTTTAATTAATGATATAGTTGCACGTGGTTTTTTGACAATGTAAGTAAAAATAAATCAAATTTCAAGAAATAGATTCAATATACACTTTGTCAAGAAAGTGTTTTTACAATAGAAAGAATTCATATTTTTAATTTTATTTTTTTAAAGTAATTTTTAAATTGTTGAATTTTGAATACCCTGAACCCATTAAAAATGGGTAAAACAGGGTATAATGGTTTTGTGCAAATGTATGTAACAGGCAGACTGAAGCATCTCCGACCCTATAAAGTATAAATATTCTTGATCAGTATCACAAGCCGAGTCGATTTAGCCTTGTCCGTCTGTCTGCCCATCTGTCTGTCCGTCTGTCTGTATAAACGCGAGACTACAGAAGCTAACAAGCTGATCTCGGACTCATTCGGTTCGTATATACCATATAGGGATCAAGTTTTTTTTCGAAAGATCGAGAACTCTTTCCGTTTTCCTCTTATCGATATTTATCGCTTTTTTGAGTCGGTTTTTGGATACCTCCCCCCAATCGCCCCAAATATCGATAAAACCATAAAAACCGCAAATCAAATACTACAGTGTTGCAAATTGGTTTGTACATTATTTTTTATGAATAAATCCTGAAAATTTCATAACGTTTTCATACCTTAACTTTAAGAGCAAATCAAGAATTTCTTTACTGCAGTGGGGGCCAAGCTGCAGCACAAGCAATTTCTGTATTTATGTGCACGCATACATACAAATGCAAAATTTTCTTAAGCGTTTTTCTTGGAATTTTTTGCATAGTAAAACTGAAGCAGTGGTGCAGCTGTTAGGAGTTGTGCAGCTGAAGTTTGACGGCCAGGGTTCAAATCGCTCATGAGACAGCGTGAAATTTATATTTTCCTTAATTGATTATTATTAATATAAATAATTTTTGTGAAAAAAGCAGGATTTTGTTAGCATTAACTTGAAAATTTTTTCAAAGATGTTTAAGTTATTTTATATCATAAGTAAATCTACATGGGACTGTGGTCCAGTCGATAAAAGTTGTGCACCTGAAGCAGTGGGTCCCACGTTCAAACACCGCCGATTTAAGTTTCATTTTTCGTTGGTAATAGGCTATTATATTTATTTTTTTTTTTTTTAATTTTCAACCACCTCAATACTCATTAAGTGCCAAGAGTATGTGTGTATGTGTTAAATTCTGGGTTCAGGGTATCTCCTAGTCGGGAGGTCCCGACTAGAACAATCTTACTTATTTTAATATTTTATTTTATTTGGTTATTGCTCTTAATATTAGTATAACAAGAGAGAAGACCCGACTAGGAGATACTCAGAGCCCTGTCTTCATAAACATTTTAACCCGTGCGCATTTATACATACATACATAAATTCACACATACACACACACTGATGCATGCCACACGCATCTTACTAGGTTACTGCGGTTGCCCTCACTATTAAGACGAAATCCTTGTTTTTTTCTAAACTAAATGTATGATCGTTATGAAATTTTTAGGACTTATAAGAGGCATCGAATGCTATTTACGAACCAATTTGCAAGTCTGTAGTATTTGATTTGCTGTTTTTATGATTTTCGCGAAATTGCGGGCGATTGGGGTATCCAAAACCTGAAGCATTTAAATTCTTTGTATTCTTTACGCGAACATATTTAAACTAATTTGGTGGCTCTAGCGCTTATAGTTTGGGAGTTAAGCTTAAAAAACCGAGTAAAACAAGCGATAAATATCGATAATAAGAAAACGGAGAGTTATCTATCTTATGAAATAAACTCAATCTGCGTATGGTATATGCGAACCGAATGAGCTTAAGATCAGCTTTCTCGCTTTTGTAGTCTCTGAAATCGACGCGTTCATACAGACACACAGACAGACGTACATGGCTTTATCGACTCGGCTAGTGATCTTGATCAAGAATATATATACTTTATGGGATCGGAGAGGCTTCCTTCTGCCTGTTACATACATTTGCACAAAACCATTATAGCCCATATAATACCCATTTTCAATGGGTTCAGGGTATAAACACAATAAAAAAAATTCATTTTATTTTAACAGCAAAAAAATTTAATATTTTCTATGTGTTATTAGGCACCGCATTAGCTTTGACTGCTGAAAACAAATTTTTAGGCAGGGGGGATTTTTTGAGTTTAGCCCACTAACATATAAATACAGTTGCGAAAAAAATAATAGCACCACTACAACACATTTTGTTCTTGATACAAAAAAATGCGAATACTGTTGCGATTTTTTTTAATTTTGATTTTTTTTATATTGTTTAGTATTTTCTATAAAAAAAAGAAGCATTACCGATCTTGAAATTTTGGCCTATATGTATTTTTTTTGGTTTTAAAAAAAAAATTCCCCAAAAATGGCGAAAAAATAATAGCACCATTAGCTGTTTTTGGGTCAATCTCCAATATTTTTCGGAATTGCGCTTGTAGACGGCGCTCGTTGTTTAGTTTTAAATAAGATTTAATTGTTTCCATCATAAAAGTTAATAATAATCATAACAATGGGACGTAGAAAGGACTGCCCTGTGGAAAAGCGAGATCTCATCAAAAAGTTGATATTTAACTGAAAAACTTAGAAGTGTGTCAAATTGTAGGATACTATATCGCTCAATTTTGAAGATAGAGCCACCCGGCCACGCCCACTAGAACGACCCCAGCGCTCCCGCCCTTAAAAATCGGACATGGCTTTATCTCCAATAGTTTTTGACCTCGAGTTACCAAATTTTGCATATATATTGCAGGAATGCTCCCCCAAACACAACAAAATTTTTTTGGCCACGCCCACTCCCACCCCACACCACTCTCCCCACCTCCACCCACACACACACCCCCACCTCCACCCCCCACAAATTAAAAATCCCGAAATATTTCAATATAATAATAATTAAGAAAGTAAACGAGTATAACGCAGTCGGTAGCGCCCGACTGCAACGTTCTTACTTGTTTCGATAAGAGTTTAAAAAAACGGTAAAAGCTATCGATCTTTTTAATCTAACCAGTCCTAATTCGACAAGTTGAGCACATTAACACTTTTAACACTTTTTATTTTGTGGGCTTAAAAAAACTAACTTAGACTGACTTTTAATGCGTTAATTACTATCTATCCATAATCAAATGTAACATTATTTATGTTAAATTAACAAAATTAAAACACTTAATTTCCTTCAATGAAGTCTTTACAGAAATGTGCTTACACGCGCAGGTCCTTTATAAAATGTGAGCAGCAATGGAATATGTTTGAAATCATGTGAAGCAATTCTGGTGAAATTTGTTTTTCTTTTAAGGACGCATTGATACAAAAATGTCTGTTCAAATGTCTGAATCAAATTCTATATATCTACCCCAAGCAACAATAAGCATATGCAGAACACGCTAAGTTATATATAATTATTTTGTTATATATATATTTCATATATATAAATATAACCTATCTACGATAGGGCAAAACCACAACTAAGTGAAAAATCAGCACAACAGAACAAAACGTTTTTCAGTGCTTAAATCAAAAACGTGCAGAGAGAGACCCACAATCGGAAAATATAAATTTCACACTTGACCAAAATCTGAAACATTTAAATTCTTCGTATGCTTTACGCGAACATAATAAAATTAAAAGTTTGGTGGTTCTAGCTCTCATGGTTTGGGAGTTATGCTTAAAAAAGCGATAAATATTGATAATAAGAAAACGGAAATAGTTATCGATATTTTGAAATAAACTACATCTGCGTATGGTATATACGAACTGAATGAGTCCAAGATCAGCTTTCAAGCTTTTGTATTCTTATTAAATATTATATAATAAACAATTATTAAATAATAAACAATGCGAATCAGAACAATTGGTCAGGCCACCAGTCTTGCAAGCAGAACAACCAATGCAGCCGTCTATTAGTGCAGCTAATTTACAACAGCATCGAGCAGAGGATAGGCGACGAGAGTTTTTGAGCAATAGAACAGTTGAGCAAGGAATCAATGAAAAGTTTGCAGTAGTTCTCGAACACATAAATAATATTGTTACCGACTTTGCCGACTAACGATATTGACCGTGTGCCAGGTATAGTTAAGTGTTTGAGAGATTACCGCAGAATTGAGCTCGTAAAAAAGAGCAGTAGAACGTATATTGGAAGCATACGCTAGTATAAAGGGAACCCTTAGTATTTCTCTATCTTGCAAACCATTCGAAACAAGATAATAGGACATGCGGACCAAGTGCTTGACTCTTACAATATACTTTTAAATTGGGAAGCAATCTCTAGGTGTCTAACGTTGCATTTCGCAGATAAACGAGACTCATTAGAATATCAACTGACGACTATGATACAATGCGGACAACAAATTGTTGAAGATTATTACCAAAACATTTAAAGGCATTTTTCCCTCATCTTCAATTAAGTAAGTTGTATGAATTTGGACCTACAAACAGAATTAGTTATGACAAACTCAGACTTACCACGACTACTCGGCATTCAGGAGCCAACAGAACTTCCACAGGCCTTAGCTACAAAATCAGACCTACAGGACAAACTACGCCATGGGCGGAGCTCATAATATGCATTTCAGAAATAGTGAACCAAAAAGCGGGCAGGGACCTACACTACCACCACGGCCGATACCGTCAATTATATCAAAGTTCTTTACCCGTTCCTCCGAGAATTTTTTCACAACCGCAACACCAGCAGGCCGGATAAAGGCAAGTCCAACCGTCTTACTACACTCGTCCGCAAATGAATTATCAAACGTATGCTGCTCCACGACAAATACGATACACTCAGTACCAATACTTCCAACCAGTAGCTCCACCACGACCAGACGCAATGAAACTACAGCCCAGACCTGAACCCATGGACATAGACCGTAGTATGCAGACAAAAATGTCAATTATCTGAATAGGCCGAATCTCTATATCGGAAAAAGGCTCCCAATCCCAATAAACCAAGGGGAAAAACGACCCAGACTCTTCTGCATTCATGGTACTACGTACAACAGGATTATATCGAAGCCTAAATGACAACAACTGAATACAAATAACCACTTGACTCGAACGAAAAACGAGGACAGGAAGAGAATATAGAACAAGTGGACGGTGACAACATAGAAACTAGCCAACACAACAACTCGGAGCTTCATTGTTTAAGTTAAAGGGTTCCTCACTTCCCTATTTTGATTGCAAAGTGGGAAACCAGGTCATTAAAATTCTCATTGACACAGGATCCAACAAAATTACATACACCCCAAATTTGTACCTGACCCCAAACCAAACGAAAATTCTTTTAAGGCTGTAACCGTAGATGGAAGCATACAGATCACGCACCACAAATTGGCCGTAAAACCTGCCGATGTCGTAAAATTCTTTTTATTACCCACTCTCGAATAATTCGACGCAATCTTAGGAAATGATATTTTGCGAGAATTGGAAGCAGTAATTGACACAAGGCAAAAAACTATGACCTTAAAAACAATTAAAGGTTCGGGGAAAAAATATGACGCTGTAAACGTAATTACACCCAGAACGGACCATCTGAATGACAAACCAAGAACAGAATTGAAACAATTGTTGGACAAATACCCAAATCTTTTCGTACAACCTGCCGAAAGTTTAACATACGCAACCAACGTACAAGCTGAAATTAGGAGTTTGACAAACGACGTAGTATATTTAAAATTTTACCAATATCCCATGTCCCTAAGTGCGAAGTTCACAAACAAGTCAACCGGACTCCTAGACGACGGCATAATTCGAAGAAGTGCTTGCCCAATTGGGAAACAACAAGCTTTTCTCAGTTAAAGTGGATTCCACCAAATCCCTCTGAATCTAGCGGACATACCTAAGACCGCTTTCTTCATTAAGAATGAGTTTACACGACTCCCACTTGTTCTTAAAAACGCACCTGCAATATTTCAACGGGCACTTGACAATATACTGAGAGATCATATTGGAGCATATTACATCTATATAGACGGTATAATAATCTTTAGTGAAGATCAAGAGTCCCACATGAAGAATCTGGACACTATATTTTTAACTTTGCAAGAAGCCAATATGAAATGCCAATTCTATTCTACAAAAAAAAGTTGAGTTTCTTGGCTTTGTCATATTCGACAAAGGTATAGAAACCAACCCGAACAAAGTCCAATTATCCCCAACCTAGAACGGTGAAAAACATTATGGAAGGTTGAAATCGTAGAATATTTTAAAAAAAATCAAAGACGCACTATTATCAGATGAAGTTGTGTTGCAATATCCCGATTTCGAAAAAGAGTTCCATTTAACAACGGACGATTAAAGGTGAAAATTTGCACAGACCACCAGCCCACTTACTCACTAGGCAGCTGGAATGGCAACTCCAGAGTGAAAAGATGGAAGGCATACCTCGAAGAATACGACTACGAATTGTTGTATAAGCCGGTTAAAGTAGCGGACACACGGCCGCGAACCAGGCTAACGCTGTAACATCTACGCAGCACAGCTCAGAAAGCATTGGTAATCATCTTATCCCTAGCATGGAAATTCATATTAACGCCTTTAGAAATCAACTTTTCATTAATAAAAGCCAAAATGCAGACTACAAATTTAGTATTCCTTTCCCAACCTTCCACAGACACACAATTAACCAGCCAACTTACACAGAACAGGAATTATTAACAAACTTTAAAAAATATTTGGGTTATAACTACAAAAGATAACATGGGAAAATTTCAGAGAATATACCCAGAACATTTTAAAAAGACAGATCACACAATACACATAGACATGTACTCTATAAAAAAAACATTAGCCTTACCGACAATAGATAAATTCTCAAAGCTTGCCCAAGGGAATATCATTATGTTGAAAGCCACCCAAACTATAAAGAAGCCATTGCACGAAATACTTTTATATTTTGGCGTACCAAAATGCGTCGTAATGAACAACGAAAAGTCGTTTAATTCAGAAACTATAACATTTATGCTTCAAGACCAGCTATAAAGCCCCGCCTTATAAGAGTTCTGTAAATGGTCAGATAAAAAGATTTCACACAACGTTTTCGGGTTCAAAAGGGGAACTGAGAACATTTGAAGAATTACTTAATAGAGCCATTTACGAATACAAATTCGCAATACATTCGGTAACCAAGCAAAGATCATTGGAAACATTTTTCGGACGAAACATAACATACGGACCATATTAAATTACAATAGAGACTAGTATAGACAATATTTCCACCAACAATAATCAACAGATCATTATAAATAAACAAGTAGAAGAATAATAAATACGTTAACACACGTACCGAACGATCTTGTCAATTCTATCAGAAGAGATAGTTCCCTTAGTAACGACATTGCAATTAGTTTCCAAACCCAGGTGAGGCTAATTAAAAAAGAAATTATAAATATCCGCTATGCCACGCAATGGGCCAGGCTTAATATTAAAATTTCATAAACTTAAGTGAGAAAGAAATAATAAGCCAAAATTTCAAAGATAATAATTTGCCTCCACTAACAATTGAAGAAATGCTTGAGTTCTCAGATGTTTCTATCCTTCATAATGACATCATCCTTCTGTACCTTATGAAAATTCCTGTACTCGAATCAGCGAAATACGAAAATGTTGTTATTTAGCCAGTAAAGAAAAACAATACCGTCATCCATGTAAATAAGAACGAATTTTTTAAATTCAAAAATGTTTATTTTTAAACTTCAAGCACTTGTAAAAATGTTGTTAATATTAAAATATATAATAAGAACCAAATTGGTAATGTAAGTAAAATAAATTGTATACCAAAACTAGTTATATGCATTAGGGCACACTGCAACTTTAGCAACGCAAAACAACGATTGCAAAAGTGGGAGCTCTTATTAAACAGATGACGTCTACAGAGGAAAAACGTGTCAAGGTCCTGTCTTTGATGTCTTTGGAGGCACTACACGTTGATAACATTGGACAATTACGGCATCTTCTCACACATCCTACCATTAATAGAATCTGTCTAATAACACTCTTCATTCTGGTAACCGTTTTCAGTGTCGGGCTTCATATGATAAGAAGGAAGAAGAGCGTGATACTTCAAGTCAACTCCGTTCCCTCGGAAAAGATGCACGTCCCATACCAACCACACAACTTGCTACAGGTTTTGATCTACTCCAAGGCATATTTAACAACATACCATATTTTTAATAATTTGCTTGAGGACAAGCATAAATTAAGATGGGAAGAGTTAATAACACAGAAATTATGAAATCAAACAGAGCGGTCAAGCACCCGATACATTGTAATAAAATGTCCATTCAGCATATTCCAACGTCAAAGCCGACGCATTCCGTCGAAGAAATCCATATCGCAAGTCGATAAAAGGTGAATAATTCCCACAATTTTAAAGAAAGAGCCACCAAATTGGGTATGTAGATAGCTGGTGATCTCCCCCACAGATTGCATCCTTGATAGGTGATCTTTCATTTTTAATCATTACTCGAATAATGCATAACCGATTTTAAAAAGCTTAACAATTCTTGAGAGCTTTTGAATATTTCTAAAACATTTTTTTTATAACATTTATAATAATTTTAATGTGGTTTTTCTTTTATGTATGTATATATTATGCATCGGAAAAAGTAAGTTTGGATTGAATGCTACAAAAAAATAAATTGTTGTCTGTGAAACTGTCTACGTTCACTCTTAAAAAAATTGCTGTATTCTCTAAATATGAAGGACGTGTGGAAAATGAAGTCAAGTCCGGAAGACCTGCAATTCTCTGTTAATAGGAAAAAAGAACGTTTAAACTTCGCGTGGAAATATAAAAAAGTATCGCCTGAATTTGGCTGCTGGTGACGTAAGTGACATCGAAATAATAAATTGAACGATGGATCATTTATTGATTTATTATACATATTTAAAGCGAATTTTTCAAAATTTTGACTTGTCAAGGATCATTATTTCCAACAAGAAAAAAAAATATTCCAATATGCCACCACTAAAAAATTTAGACATTAATCCGGTTGAGCATATGTGCTCGAAACAATAATAAGAACTAACCACCATCAACTTAAAACATAATAAATGAAGCGGTACAAGAGAAGTGGGTAAAGATGGATCCCGTATATGCACAAAAGCTCGTAAAATCGATGCCAAAAGCTGTTATTAATAATAATGGCTAGGCGAAAAAATATTTTAAATTAAACTTAACAATTTAATTTGTTATAACAATTAAGCTTAAAAAATATTGTCATGAAAAGTACAAAGAGTATTGGATTGAATGATTGATTAATTTTTATACTCGTTCACGAAGTGAACACAATTTTGGCAGGTAGATAGCTGGTGACCTCCCCTAAAAAATGAGACCTTGATAGCCCGACGCCCACTAGAACGCCCCCCAGCGCCCCCGCCCCACCGCAAATGCCTATATCTTCCACAGTTTTTAAGCTAGAGTTACAAAATTTAGAGGGTAGATAACTGGCCATCGCCTTTAAAGATCGACACCAAATTTCGGCGACAAATCCCCATCCCCACTCACAACCCCAGCTCCACCCCCACTCTCAAATACCGAAATTTTTCAAAATAATAGTAATAATTAAGAATGTGAACAAGTATAACGCAGTCGGTAACGCCCGACTGCAACGTTCTTAATTGTTATTTTAATTATTTGGCTAAGTCATGGCTAAAATTTTAAATAAAAAGAGATGTACACAAAAATTAAACGTAAAATCGTTCATTAATGAGTAAACTTAAGCAAAATGATTTAAATTATTGTATATCTTAATCTGATTTAAAATGAAAAACAAAAATAAAAATTTAATAATTCCATACCACAGCTTATTTGACCCACGGTGTTCAATGAACAGTTACGATCGCTGGCTGGCAGGATAACGGAACGGATAACAATGGGAAAACGCAGAAACGTTGAGCAAAAGCTCTTTCACAATATTTAATTTATCAGATAAGCGAAGTATTGTGCGATCAGTTAAGCAAAATCCTAAGATTTCTGTTTAAAACTGGCCGGTAAAATGCAGGAGAGGCTAGGTAAGTCATTTTCTGAATTGCCCGCAAGAATTTTTTTGGGTTTTTGTTGAAATATGATCTGTATGCATAGTGAGTATAAAAATTTTTAAGACCCTATTCCATCATTTAAAAGTTTTTTTTTTAATCCTAGGAACAGTAGATTCCTAGGATAATGCATAATACATATATCTGATTGTTAGTTTTGCTGCGATTTTGATCGAAAATATTGCCGATTTGCCACTTGCTTTACACGAAGTCATATTAAAATTTTGTTTGGAAAATCATAGTTTTCGCTAAATTGCAAGAATAGTAGGCAAGGCTTCTTCTAGCATGTTTAATTAACAAGTATCAAAACACTGGAGATTTGGCTCCAAATTAAAATCGTATTATATCTTTTGCTCTAAAAAATGCACGAACAACCTCTAGAATACTTTGTTAAAATATTTAAGTCAGTCGAATCGTAAAAAAGTTTGTACATAAATTACAAGAAACTACCTGTTTAAATTCGGTTTAATGAAAGAGTTGCACGTCGCGGACCATTTATTTCGCCCTTAACAAAATAAGAATGGAGTACGCGCAATTTTATTGAAATAAGTTTGACCCGTGTTGGGAGAACACTGAAACTGTTTATTGTAAAAAAAAAAAACAACTACAAAGACTCCGAATAGTTTGTATACCTGCTGTGTGTTTGGGTATAACCCGAGTGCTCCCAACTTGTGACGTTGGTATCCCAACCACGCCCACTGTAACGACCCCCTGCGCCTTGCCCTAAAATATTTTTTGAGCTAGAGTCGCAAAATTTTGCATATACAGTGGATAGCAATAATATTAGGTTTTTTGTTTTTTCAACTCCAAACACAAATTAAATGTATAAAACTAAAAGGAAAAGAAACTTTAAAATATTATATTAAAGCTTGTTACATTACCTTTTCATAGAGGTACATATATTAGGATTTTATTTAAAATTAATGAATAAAACAAACAAACAAAAAAAGCTCAAAATTTGCGTTACTTTAATATTCGGGGTTTTCTTATAAAACTATAAAATATCAGAGAAAACATTATATCTAATATTTTGTATGATACCCATTATTTAGTATGGTATCGTGGTTTTGGCATTTTTATGCCCTGAACTCATTGAAAATGGGTATTATATGGGGTATAATGGTTTTGTGCAAATGTATGTAACAGGCAGAAGGAAGCATCTCCGACCCCATAAAGTATATATATTCTTGATCAAGATCACTAGTCGAGTCGATAAAGCCATGTACGTCTGTCTGTCTGTCTGTATGAACGCGTCGATTTCAGAGACTACAAAAGCGAGAAAGCTGATCTTGGACTCATTCGGTTCGAATATACCATACGCAGATCAATCTTTCCGTTTTCTTATCATCGATAATTATCGTTTTTTTCTCGGTTTTTTAAGCATAACTCCCAAACTGTAAACGCTTGTTTTAATATGTTCGCGTAAAGCATACGAAGAATTTAAATCATTCAGGTTTTTTATATCTAGCCCCAATCGCCCCCAATATCGACAAAACCATAAAAACCGCAAATCCAATACTACAGACTTGCAAATTGGTTTGTACATAGATTTCGATGCCCATAACAAGTCCTGAAAATTTCATAACGATCATACATTTAGTTTAAAAGAAAAACAAGGATTTCGTTTTCATAGTGGGGCCAAGCGCAGTAACCTAGTAATATGCGTGCGGCATGCATCAGTGTGTGTGTGTGTATATGTGAATTTGTGTATGTATGTAACAATGCACAAGGGTTGAAATGTTTATGAAGGCAGCGTACAGGGTATCTCCTAGTCGGGGGCTCCGACAAGAGCCTCATCACTTGTTTTTTATAAATTTAATGTCGTGAGCTGTAGAAAAAACACTTGAGGCCAACGGTGAAATTACCTGACAATTACCTGAAGCACAATGCATATAAAGTCAAGCCCTGGTTGATTTATAACTTCATGAAAGTTTTGGAAACGCCGCCCCATTGTTTGAACAATTCCATAAAAAATTTTTGTAGTGAGTTAGACCGCCGTGTGCACAAAACGGTTTCAGTTTCAGCTGCACAACTCTTACTGACTGCAACCACGTTACCATTTAAATTCTTTTATGATATAATATGACTTAAGCATCTTTAAAAAATTTCAATTAAAGCCTAACAAATGTCTGCTCTTCTCATAAAAAGATAAATGTTAATAATAATAAAATAATGCACAACTCCTAACCGCTGCGCCACACTATTATTTGATATTGTGATAAAATGCAATTTTGCATTTGTATATATGCGTACGCATGAACACAGATATTGCTTGTGCTTCAGCCAATCAGCTGCTTGGACCCCACTACTGAAAAGAGCTTCTTGATTTGGTCGTAAGCCAAAGGACTTATTGAGTGCATCAAAATATGTTTACAAACCAATTTGCAAGACTGTTATATTTGATTTGCGGTTGGTGGCACTAGCGCTTATAGTTTGGAAGTTATGCTTAAAAAACCGGGTCGATAAAGAGATAAACATCAATAAGAAAACGGAAAGATTTATCGATCTTTTGAAATAAACTTGTTCTGCATCTGGTATACATATATGAACCGAATGAGTCCAAGATCAGTCGCCTAGTGATGTTGATCAAGAATATACATATATACTTTATGGGGTCGGAGATGCTTTCTTCTGCCCGTTACATACATTTGCACATAACCATTATACCCTTTTTACCCATTTTCAATGCGTTCAGGATATACAAAATATGCCAAAACTTCTTGACGATATCATACTAAATAATTGGTTTCATACAAAATATAAGATTTAATTTAATCTAATAAAATACCGAATATAAAAATAACGCAAATTTTCGGTTTTCTTTTTTTTTTTTA
>SCDY01002375.1:0-14003 GCA_004143825.1 Drosophila micromelanica | reverse complement strand
ACCTCAGCAGCAATCTGGGAAGAAGCTAATTTTGGGTCCACCTTAACTTTTCGGATCACCTGGTTGCGTTCACGGTCAGTTAAAGCCCCTGGACGTCGTAATCTGGGTGCATTTTCCAAACTTTTTGCTTCTTTAAATCGCTTAACAATGGAAAATCGGCTCAAATCCATAATCTTGACTATGTCCCCATATAATTTGCCTTCATTGTGCAGGTGAAGGACAATTTTTCGCTGAGCTACGTTCGATTCTTTGCGCTTATCCTTACTTTTGGTCGAATTCTGGCAAAAATGCAAAATAGCTTCAGAAAACAAAAATATTTTGATACGATTTTGAGAGCACGAGGTTAAGAGGAAGTCCTGTTAGGAATTACATAAGAAGGTGTGGCCAGATTGGGCTTAAGATAAAAATAAAACCAATAAATAAGGATACTGTGCCAAGACTTTTGTTTCACGAAAAAGGCTCTTTTTTTTAAGTTTAAATTGTTTTAAGTAGATCAAAGCAAATACCAAAAATAAAGTACCTTTCAATAAATAAATGTTTACATTAAATATATACAAAAAAATTTAATCATTAAAATGCGACATGAACTTGAAAATAGCATTTGAAGTTGAAATTTGCAACTGTGCCAACACTTTAGTTCGTCACTGTATGTACATACAGACAGAGCGATGGACTTAGACCAAGAAAATATGCATTTAATGAAGTCTAAGATCCTTCCTTTTCTATTCTTATCATATTTTTTACCCAATCCACACCTTTTTAAAGAAACGTACAAAATTCAATTTGACTTGGAGACCCTTTAAATCGAAGCAAAATATTTATTTGCGAATGGCGTTGCCGAAAATTTTTCTGTAAAGTCCAATAATACATATTCCAAATTTCGTAACTCTAGCTTAAAAACTGTGGGAGATATAGGCAGATATCAGTTTTATAGGGCGGGGGCGCTGGATGACGTTCTAGTGGGCTCTATCTCAAAAGCGCCTAAAAAATTTGTATATGTATAAAAATGAGAAAAAAAAAAAAAAATTATATATATATATAATTTATAAATTTTTCAGGGAATTTTTATCGATATTGGGGGCGATTGGAAAGGTATCAAAAACCTGAAAGATTTAAGTCTTCGTATGCTTTACATGCTTATGTTAAAACTTATTTGGTGGCTCTAGCGTTTGGGAGTTATACTTATACAAGCGAGTCAAAAGACCGATAAATATCGATAATAAGATAACGAAAAGAGTTATCGGTCTTTTGAAATAAACTTGATGCTACATATATACGAACCGAATGAGTCCAAGATCAGCTTTCTTGCTTTTGTAATCTCTAAAATCGGCGTATTCATACAGACAGACGGACAGGGCTAAATTGACTCGGCTACTGATGATGATCAATAATATATATACTTAATGGGGTCGGAGATGCTTCCTTCTGCCTTTTACATTGATATAAAACCATTATACTCTTTTTTACCCATTTTCAATAGGTTCAGGGTATAATTAATTAATCAAGAAGCAGCACGCGAAAGTATGTTTAAATGATTGTGACGACGGCTCGCAGCTGGTTTCACGGTATCTCCTAATCGGGCGAACGAGACTACTTGTTTCTTGCACACTGAATATATACAACACTATTTACAACATTTTCATGATATTTATAACAAGTGAGAAGGCTCTAGTCGGGGACGCCCCACTAGAAGATACCCTGAACCCTGCGATCTGCTTCCATAAACATTTCAGCTCGTTTACACATACGTACACAAATTCACACATACACACATACACAAACATACAGATGCACGACGCACTCACTTTACTCGGTGCGCGAAATGTAACGGTAAACGAAATGTATGAACGTTATGAAATTTTCAGGACTTATTAGGGACATTAAAATCTATGTACAAACCAATTTGCATGCCTGTAGTATTTGATTTGAGATTTTTTTGGTTTTATCGATATTGGGGGCGATTGGGGGGAGGTATCCAAAATCCGAAGGTATCAAAATCTGCGTATCGCTTACACAAACATAACGCATTAAATTTGTTGTCTCTATCTCTTATCGTCTCCGAGATATTGTAAGAAAACAAAAAGTTGTTATCGATTTTTATCGATATTAATGAAATGGATCAACTTGTTCTGCGTATTATATATACGAACTGAATGAGACCAAGATCAGTTTTTTAGCTCTTGTAGTTTCTGAGATCGCTGCTTTCATACAGATGGACAGACAGACAGGCGGACATGGCTAAATCAACTCAGCTTGTCCTGAACAAGAATATATACACTTTATGGGGTCGGAGATGCTTCCTTCTGCCTGTTACATACATTTCAACAAAACCATTATACCCTTTTTACCCATTTTCAATGGGTTCAGGGTATAAAAATTCCCAACCCATATGAGGCGCTTAATTACAGACTTGTGAATTGTACATGCATTTCATTTGTCTTATTAAGTCCTTAAAATTTAATAACGATCATACTTTAAGGTTAGAAGAAAATCAATAATTTATGGGGCCAAGAGCAGCTACCGAGTAATGAAAGTGCATTTGTGTGTGTGAATTTGTGCATGTACATGTATGTATAAATGCAAAAGAGTTATAATATTTTTAAAAACAGATCGCAAAGTTTGGGTTAGATCCTCTTCGGGCGGTCCCAACTAAACCTCTCACTTGTTGATATTTTAGCGATTGGGGGTGGTATCCAAAATTCAAAATATAACTAGTGTGTTTCTTTACCGATCTTGATGAAACTTTGCAAACGATTCTGTGAGTGATATAGTATATATAAATATGCATGTCAATCACAACGGGTTTCTCTCTCTCTCTCTCTAAATAATAAGAATTAAATAAGCGTACTCTATTCGGAAAAGGACTAGGAGATACCCTGAACCCCGTCCCCATGCAGTCTAACATTTTCTGTGTTTCTTCGTCGACTTTAATGACATTTATTGGAATCGATGTTCGGAGTGCTATGTATACATATATATGACATGAACCATAACTGGTGTCTCTAACTTTCAAAATAATATGAAAACTTTAATAATTTGCGGCAGTTGTAGATTTTTATAGATTTTAGTGATAGTTATTGATCATATGAAACAAACTTGATCTTTGCATGCCATACCATTTTATAGTTTCTGAGATCGACGTGCTCATTCAGACGGACGGACGGGCATACAGAAAGACATAACTTAATCGACTCGTAGATCCATTTGCACAAAAACGTTATAGAATTTTTAAATATTTTCAATGCGGGTATAAAAGCTTTAAAAATTACTCGTTGCTTCAGATTGTTATCGATTTTAGGAAAACCGTGAAATGGCTCCAGGATATAACGCAATAATATAACTAAAATCTCTATGGAGACCTGTAAAAAAAATTCCACCTAATAGACTAATTCTCCAATCAAATCCTAACTAAAAGCAATCACCAACTCTCTTTGGAATCTCAACATCAATATTCTCTATTTCTCTCTCTCTATCAATGTGCTCGTGCAATATGCAATACCAAAAAATTAAATCAGTACAATCCTTTAGCACCCAACTATCCCATCCACAAAACAAAATAGGACATAATCGAAAGAGAATTTCACGCTGCTTTGTCGTTTTCCAACGAAAAGGCAAGCACCGTTTCCATACCGGTTATGACGAGTACTCCGCTCTCTATGAGCGCATCGACAGAGACACCGTGTACACCCAGCCATGCTGAGGAGGAATTTTTCGGCGGTATGCGATGGCAGCAGGCACATGGTGGTATCCTTGGTGCAGCAGTGCAAAATTTGCGTGCACGTTCAATTAAACGTAAAATCAACAGCGAAGGCACAACAAGCGCGACATCGAAATCGACTTCATCATGTGTAAGGCTCCCCTCATTGGCCTCCGATCATATTTATGAGGAGCCCGTGCCAGGTGGAATAGTAACGGCAGATGTGATGGGAGATATCTCCTCCACAGAACGTCGCTCTGTTGCCACAAGCACGCCAGCGCTGGTGGTGCGCATTGAACGGGAAAAAGAAGTAGTGGTCAAGGAACAACTGGAGCAACAACCATCTACCGAAATAATAGCTTTGCCAATAAAGCCGCCACGAAGAACGTCTTCACGCTCCAATTCACCAAGCAGCACCGCTGCTCTAAAAAGGGGGTCCCAAATGACGACCAGGACTACGGCCACCGTAGCTGAAGGTTTAGCGGAAAATGTGAGTAATTGCGAGCCGATACGTCGCTACATACCAAACCCAATTACATGATTTTCTACAGTTTTGGTTGTTGTTTTGCCTATGCATTACTTATTACTAACAACTAAACCCAGATCTTTGGCGCTCGATTTGATGGCAGATCCGTACTAACTTATATTAATACACACACATAAATACGAACAAACGTCGCATCTGCCCAATTTACGCAGCAGCTGGCCATTAACTTATCCTAATATACAATTTGGACAATTGAACTTTTGAATGTATTCCATGTTTGTTATCTGAACGTGTTAATATGCATAGATTTACTTTTAAGTTTTTACTTTACTTTAAAATTATACGTGTGTATAAAAACTCTCATAATTTACTTGTTGTATCTTAAAGTAACTGGGCATATATACGGACCCTTGCATTTCAAGAAAAACTAGCCACTTGCCGCAAACTGAATATCGATCTATTCTAAGCCACACAACAAATCTTGCGTACCAAATTACTTTTTTGACTTAATTAGGAAAAACTGTGATCGCTATACATAAACGCACCCCGCATGCACTTTACTCAGTGAGTGAGTTTACCTCCCTTTAAGGACAAATAATTTTTAAGTAACTTCTAAGATAAAAGTATGATCCTTTTGAAAATTTTAGGACTTAACAACAGTATTCATATCAAAGAACAAGTCTATAGTATTTGAATTGCGTTTTTATACCCGTTCACGAAGTAAATCTAGTACATTGGGTTTGCGTAATGTCCGCCATGTTTTCTGTCAGTCCGAATAAAATTGCTCACAATTTTAAAAATTGAGCCACCTGTCCCAACGATCGCTTCCTTGATATCCCGACTACGACACCTGGTACGCACCCCAGCGCCCCCGCTTTAAAAATCTAAAACTGTGGAATATATGGGCTTTCACGATTCGTATGGCGAGATGGCTTGGGGCGTTCTAATGTCCGTACCTGGGATATTAAGGTCGCAATCTTTGCAGGAGGTCACCATCAAGTATGTCGGTTTACGCGATTATGTAGAGGGTGCGGTCATCAATTTTTTTTTATGTGTTTTTAGAGCGGGGTCGCTGGGGGCGATACAGTGGGCGTGACCAGGATACAAAGGATTCTAATGAGGTCGTCAGCTATATACACACCAAGGGTGTTTGACTCTAGCTTTAAAATTATGAACTTTATCAATTAGCGATTTTAGTTGCTATCGTTTTGCCAAGGCCCCAGTGGGCGCAGCTCAAAATCCTTTACACATATCACAAATCAAGTCTCTAGCTTCAATAGCGGCGAATAAATTGCGTTCATACGGATAGACGAACAGCAAAACGAACATTGCACAAAAACAATATAGTCTTTTCCCTTCGTGAACAAGTATAAAAATTTTAGGCTTTTGGAGGTTTTTATCGCTTTTATCATTATTAATGGGATTAGGCTTCAAAAATTAAATGTCAAAAGCACATTCAACTATAAAAAATAAAAACTACTGCAAATTTTAAAGATAACATACCAATACCAATACCAAAAACACTTTTTTTTAAGTGACATATGTAAGGTGCTGCGCACAGTATTTACACAAAATAGTTTCCTGTTTGGTTTTTTTAATACATTTTTAATTCGTTTGCCGTTTTTTCACTACCGAACACTCACGTAAATTATCTCGTTATCACTTTCTTACTTCCAGAAGTTATGGTTTTTTTAAAGAAATATTAAAATAAGTTTTTATGTTGGTAGCCTCTTATCCTATGTGCGACTAAATTTTAATAATATATCACACAAAAATACGGATTTTAAATATAAATTAAAAGTACGAATACATTTAGTATATTTGCTCATATTTTTACAGAAGATTAATATTAAGACTCTTGCTCGCTTATGCGATGAAGCCACTGTATATATTCCATTCGGTTGTTAAATTTTTTGTTTTTTAACCATTGAGTACACAGTGTAAGTTTCAACGGAAAAATGCTTTTGTCGACTGCTAAGAATATAAAAAAATGCAATTCATAAACATTAAATATAAGTAATTTTTAATTTTTCAATTTTACGTCTTTATTATTTACAAATATTTATTTTTTACTTAAGAAAATAGCAAAATTCTCATGCCATTTTTTCTCTTTGTGAAAACCGTATAAAAACATAACATAACAGGTTTCTTCGGTGTTCCGAACTTTATATACACTTGCAGATTTGATCCAAGTAAATTTATATTTAGATAAAATATCTTAAAATCACAATAGAATTTTTATCTGTATATTGTAAATTTATACCTATCCGATAATTTATACTGCCTGCGTTAAAAACATATCGTTTTATCAAAGTTTCTTATTATCAGTTCTTATATCTTATCAACTAAGAGACCAATTTAAAAATATACTTTTGCAATGGGGTTAGAACTTTCTTCTTTAATGCGTTACACATTTAATAACAAAACTTTAATATTTCTGCAAGGGTATAAAATACAATTAAAACAATTATTTAAATGATCAAACAATTATAAAGTTTGCTGTTGTTTTTAAATGATAAGTTAAATGTGTCTACTTTTACAACTTCTTTAAATGGATGCCCCACAAAATACATAATTACAACATTCATAGCCCGTAAGTATAAATTAAAAACATATGTTTGTTAAATATTACATGCTACATTAAATATTTTAAAATAAATAAGAATGTTTGACTCGTACCTAACTATTTACCATGTACATAGTTACAGTATGCAACTAATTGAATACTATTAGAAACCAAAAACAATGCGTATATGTAAATAGAACATCTAGCACATAAACATGTGTCTATATGTACTGACGAACAGCTTCTATAGACTTTTCTCGGTGACAATCTCAAAGAGCAACATCGTAAGCGCGTAGTTAGATCTGTGTGTGTTGGGCGAGATAGCGCGTTTTTGTGTATACCTTTCTCATATAATCGTATAATTTATCTTTAAGCCAAACGTAACTAAAAAGCTATATTTAATGTCCTAAAAATGTTGTCTATTTGCATTGCTGTTGCTTTGCGCAATTGTTTCTCCGGCTCCCCAGAGTCTTCTGTCAGTGCTTTCCAATATGAAATATTCAATAGTAACAAGTAAAATTGCTCTAGTCGGGACCTCCCGACTAGGAAATACCCTGAACCCAGCATTTAACACATACACACTAACTCTCGACACTTAATAAGTATTGAGATAGTTAAAAATAAAAACAATTAATTCGCAATTATCAACGAAAAATAAAATTCACCACGGCTTGGCAGTGAATCGAACCTGCGACCCTCTGGTTCAGAAGCAGAACTCTTATCCACTGCACCACACTTCTATTCAAGTTCACCCATTATATTAAATAACTTACACATCTTATTCTGCTTTCGTTATAAAAATTATAAATATTAATAATAATTATTGATAATTAAAAAAAGAAATAATAAATTTCACATTGTCTCATGCAGGTTTCGAACCCGGTCCTTCAACCTTAGCTGCACAACTCCTAATAGCTGCGCCACTGCTTCGATTAGAAATGTTACAATAAAATTCAGTTTTACTATGCAGAGAGAATTCCAAGAAAAACACTAGACAAAATTTTGCATTTGCATGTGTGTGTGCACATGAACACAGAAATGGCTTGTTCTGCAGCTTGGCCCTCACTACAGGAAAGAAATTCTGTATTTGCTCGTAAACGAAATGTATGATCGTTATTAAATTTTCAGTGTATCCAAATTAATGTATAAACCAATTTGCAAGACTGTAGTATTTGATTTGCTTTTTTTTTATGGTTTTATCGATGTTGGGGGCGATTGGGGCAAAGTATCCAAAACCTTAAAAATTTTAAATCTTCGTATGCTTTATGCGCACATAATAAAATAAGTTTGGTGGCTCTAGCTCTTATGGTTTGAGTTATGCTTAAAAAACCATGTCAAAAAAGCGATAAATATCGATAATAAGAAAACGGAAAGAGTTATCGATCGTTTGAAATAAACTTGATCTGCGTATGGTTTATACGAACCGAATGAGTTCAAGATCAGCTTTCTAGCTTCTGTAGTCTCTGAAATCGGCGTGTTCATACAGACAGACGGACAGACGGACATGGCTTAATCGACTCGGCTAGTGATGCTGATCAAGAATATATATACTTTCTGGGGTCGGAGATTCTTCGTTCTGCCTGTTACATACATTTGCACAAAACCATTATACACTTTTTTAACGAGCTGAAATGTTTATAGAACCAGATCGCAGGGTTCAGGGTATCTCCTATTCGGGCGGCCCCGAATAGAACCTTCTCACTTATTTCTTCTTACCTTTATTTATTTTTATTTTCTAGCAAATTTTTTTCTTGCGACACTCATTTAGTTACTTCAATTTCAATTTTACTTTAGATTTTAACACGGCTCGAGCAAAACGAAATAATTTTATAATAAATAAAGGGTAAAAGCAATTAAGTTATGTTTATACTGCGCTTCAATTCTGATGCTTGCGCTTTGACAAATTAAGACAAATAGACGCTAAAATGCAAAAACCAAACCGAAAACAAGTAAGAACGGTTTACTTGTTCCCAGTCCTTATTATTATTAATTTTTTTGTACTCTTTAAAGGAGGTAACCAGTTATCTACATTTCAATGTAGACTGTAGCTTAACAACTTTGCTGGCCAAGTAGTAGAAGGTGTGGTCGGGATAATAAAGTGGCAATCTTTAGAGGAGAGGTTACCAGCTGTCTAAATTTTAAATTTAGTGACTCCAATGAGTTGAGATATCAGGCTTTTCAGTTTTTGCGATAACAAGAACGGGTAGGTGCGAATAATTTCTGATTTTCTGTCTGAATTTTGTCTAAAGAGGATGACTACGAGTATATAGTTTTATGTCTCTATCGGAAAAAGCGGAAATTGCACATGCTAAATTTAGTACTTTTACTTCGTGAACGAGTATAAACACTAACAACCCAAGGTCTGGACATTCTCTGTCAATTCATCTTTAAAAGCGATAAAAATGCGGAATACTTCAGAAACACCATTCGATTTGATATATATATATATATATATTGGTATATATATATTGGTATATATATTTATATATATATATATATATATATATATATATATATAACAATAAAAGACAAAGAGCACTAGCTAATAAAATTTGTGAAATTTGTGACCCATGACGTTGTTTTACCAATCAGGCTTGACATCATGCATTTATGATTGTTGGATGAGTTCTTGCATGAATTAGAAGAAATTCATTCTTCAAAGTTCTAAATTCAGTCAGAACAATCTATTTTCTTTTTTATTATCAGTTTCCTAACAGAATTTAAATGAAATGACATAATCTTTGCATGCTTCACAAAAATATACTCTGTATTCTTTATCTAATATTATTCTTGAGCAAATTAATTTTTAAAATCGTATATTGTTAAATGGAAAACCAATAGACAAGGGCCAAACTTTCCAACAAAACCCTTATATTCTGAATCCCATTTCTTATGCCTATAACATACAAGACCACATCTTGAATATATAAATTTTATAAATATAAATAATTATTTAATGTGAGGCCGCTAAGTGAATATGTGAGACCATTATGCAAATAAAGATCATTGGAAGTACATAAGGAACAGCCGCAAAGTAAACAGTCGCTAACAAATGTACATGTGTAACTTGAATTGTGTTCACGTCATTTTTTTTAACGTGTTTACATTATTAATAAACGCTAATAAAAATATTTTTTGTTTATATTTCATTTTACACATATGTATGTACCGTTCGCCAATGTGTTTGCTTCGTTTTTAAAATGAAATGCACCAAACTGCCACTGCCAAAATAAGTATTTATCTAACTTTTTGTTTACTAACGAAATATGCTTATAAATGAGTTTTTGCTTAATTTATTAACGCCAACAAAATGTAACAATATATTCCGAGTTGCCATAAATTAATGAATACGTTTTTGATTTTTATTTCATCACCGTGTACTAGGGCGAGAAGCGACGGGAACCTGGCGGACCGAATGAGATTGTAGCATGCACAACATGCGGCGGCAGTAACAGCCCATGCACCCACTCGGCTAACAATGGCTGTGCTACGGAGGTGAGACAAAAGTTTTACTCAAGTCGCTATGGTATATGAAGGACCATAACCTAAATTAATGCATATTTTTTAGACCTGCTTTGTTCAGATGCGCAAAAAAGAGCCACCTCATCCAATACGCGTGGCCAAGACGATTGATGTCATTGCTAGAATAACATTTCCAACAGCTTATGCCATATTTCTAATTTTTTTCTTTGTACACTATAAAGGATTTTCATAAAATTAAAGTAGAAAAACATGCAAATACATGCGCTAAAGAAAAAGCAAAACAACAGCATTAGGCAACCTTAAAATGTAAAAAAATACATCATTGTTACGAATCTAACCAGATATAAGAAAATTTCAAAATACGTTAAATTTGAAAGTCATTAAACTTAAATGTAACAAAGGGAAACACAAAATTATTTGTTTACAAATAAATACGTTGAGTTAAAGCCTTAAGTTAAAGCTTTAGCTAAAAGTAAGAAAATGATAAAGAGTAATGAATGAAATGAAAAAAAAAGAAATGAAAAAGTGGTTAGCTGCGCAAATTGTCAATAAAAAAAGGATATGAAAACACAATTTTTTTAAGATAAATATACACTTCAATTGTTTAACAGTAGTATAATATATTATTATTTACACGAAATGAAAAAATCACAAACGATTTAACTGCTTTTTTTAAAAACTGTGGACAAAAAATTACTAAGCTTGCTTATCTTGCATGAAGACAAATGTTTAGCAAGCTGTAATATATAACTATATTTATTAATAATAATATTTAATCCAATATCTTAAGAACTTATGCTGAAAGTATGTACCAAACTGAAACACCGTCTAAAATAAAAGACCTAGGCTATAACAAAATCAACATGAAATGAAAACCAAAATCAGCTTTAATGCTATAAATATATATATTCGTAGTTAAACCAAAGTTGGAGATAAGCCACGCTATCTGCAGTAACAAAAATAAGAAGTAAAATGGATGGAAGGTAAACCATGCATTGAAATCGTATTTATATATTTGAATTTATTTTGCACATTAACATTTTTAAATCAACTATTAATTTTGAAATTAATTTTTTTAAATTACTTTAAATATCTTAACTTATAACCACAGAAATGTAATGGGTTCTTATTAAAATACAACGTTATTTGTATACTTTATTTATGATTGAATTTATCATAAAAATACATGCTTTGTTAATTTGACTGCATTAGATGCCGATGAAATAATTTTATACGGTGGAACCAACAGAAGTGGAAATAAAGATGTAATTCCTATATTCGGGACCGCTCAAGTAGGAAATTCACTGTATCCGGCTGCGGGTTGTCACTACAAATATTTGAACCGTCTTGCATACATATTTATTTATTTATTTTTTTTTTTTATACAAAATTTATTTATTTATATAAAATTACAGACACATACGCGTACATATACCCGCACGCCACAAACTGTGCCCTTTTCTCAGCAGTTTGAAAAATGCATTTTAGACTAACCTTTAAACTAATTCATATCAAAGCACAAATCGGTATTAGTTGAGTTGTGGTTCATAAAATTTGAAAATTTCTTGTAAGAAAAATTTTGCGAAATGAAAATATGCTCACACACATACGTATTTCTACATGAATATGAATATGTTGTCGGCTGTCTAATCAAATATTTTTGATTTCTGATTTAATAAGTTTTCAGATGTGTGTGCACAAGAATTTAGTTCCGTTTCTGCTTTTTAGTTCCTTTTTAAAGCTGTATTAGCAGTTTGCAACATTTACTTGACAGCGCAAAAATAATGTTAGCTAAATAATTTTAATTTTTGTTTTTAGTAAAAATTTATTTTAAACTATTGTTTTTATGTCTCCCTTAAACAATACTTATGTTCTTAAACTTATACAAAAACATTTTTTTTTTCAATATGTAAATTTTGTTATTCAAAATATAACATAAAATTGTATGAAAGTGTGGGTATTTTTCATTTTGCAAAAAAAATGCTTTTTAAACTGTACATGTATGTGCATTCTTATTCATCAAAAGGCTATTCCATAAGAATAGTCAAATTTATGTTTGTAAGTCCATATAATTTAACGAAATTTTTAGAAAAAAGCTAGAAACAAATAAGCATTTTGGTATGAACGTTGACGTTCAGTTTATGTTTGCCTAAAGCAGTCACCGATCGATTTTAGACACCTCGCCCACTCGCCCCAAATATCAAAAGACTCTAGATCAAAAACTACAGACTTTCGCTTTGGTACATACATATTCTGTAAACTTTATAAAGAGCATTCTTCGCAATCATTGAGTAATATTATGTGTTTGTACATATATGTAAATTTGTGTACGTATGTATGAATGCAAGGCGGTGAAATGTTTGTTTTGACATATCACAGGGTTCAGGTTTTTTCTAGTCTAGTGTTCCCGACTAGAGACAATTTTTTATAGTTGATCTCAAATCCGAAATTTTTTTGCCATTTAGTACATTTTTGGTATATGAACAAATTTAAGTGCCGTATTTTGGACCAACACATTTAAAATATTGAGTAATTAAGCAAAACAATATAGTTTTTATGCATATTAGAAATAACCTTTTGCAGATGGATACACAATATTTCCTAGGCAATCGCGTCTAGAGCACATATTCTAGATTTAATTGTTTTGGATGGTTAAAATCAGACAAGTCATAAATAAAGCAATGCTTTTCTCATACGTTTTTCATTCTTAATATTACACGAAAGAGTCTTTTAATAATATCGCATTTGTTCTTTAACTACACTCAAGTTTTTTTACAAGCAAGAAAGGAATTGGATTTAACAATATAAATAAATAACATATCAAAGCTAATAGATAAAAAAATCATATTATAAAATGTATTAAAGAGTGGAAAAAAATTTAAGAAGCTATGTTAACTCAATTACAAAAACCAGTCCCAGGTATTTTAGATAAAATTTACCTAACACACAAATAACGCTACACAACATTTGCATATAGAAGACCAAAATAGGACAGCTACCATAAATAAAAAGTTTTCAAATATATAAACATATATAGATGTAAATATATATTTGAGCAATACAATATATTTTATTTAAAATATTTTAGCTAATATAATTCAATCCTTAAAGCCTTGTGATAAACTTGATAACAACATTAACATAATAAAGCCATTCAAAAAATATTTTTAAAATGTAATTTATTGAGCAGGTTTGAAGGCCATCGTTATCAATTGTGATATGTATACACATTGCAAAATAAAAATTTGGTAGTGTTTGATACCGGCAATTGGCCGGAAGTTTGACCCTGTGTTACTTCCACCTGGTTGCGAGACGCCTTCATTTAAATTTTTGGGTTCGTTCAATTTCACTTGCACCTGCAGTTTCACATATGAATAGGCAATAATGCAATAATATCTTTGCTAATCACAGCATTAACCGAAAGCAAAAAAGTTGACATTGTCCACAATGTCATATCCCCATGAAAAATAAATAAATAAATCAATATTTTGCATCGGATGCCTCTAGTCCTCTGTTTCGTAAGCGACTAATAACCGCATACGCAGTGTCGGTAAGCGGTCCCTATTCGATTATAGATTTCATTATACCCTGAACCCATTGAAAATGGGTAAAACAGGGTATTATGGTTTTGTTGAAATGTATGTAACAGGCAGAAGGAGGCATCTCCGACCGAAGGAGGCATCTCCGACCCCATAAAGTATATATATTCTTGATCAGGACGACGAGCTGAGTTGATATAGCCATGTCCGTCTGTCCGTCTGTCTGTCCGT
>SCDY01002374.1:0-14006 GCA_004143825.1 Drosophila micromelanica | reverse complement strand
TTTCCCCAGTCGTAACTTTGCCAAAACTCAACCGATTTTGATGAGGGTTGTCTTTTTTTTCATGGTTCGGTGTCTAGATGAATTCTACATTTCAGTTTAAAAATAACATTTTTGGTCCAAATTCATGTATAAAATTTTCGAATATATACGCTAGTGTTTCCCTATAAGGATAGGTCTCAAATCAGGCCGATTTTAACCAGCTAAGGAAAACCTTCTTCTTTTTTATATTTTACGGAAACGCTTCAGATATTTCATATTATTTGCAATTATTTCGGCTTTCGAAAAAACTATTTTGATTTATTGAAATACCTTAATCAATTATGGTTCTAAAAGGGAGATTGCCTAATCTTACTTTGGATGCTGCTTTCAGGTCAATGGATACATGGTCTATATGCATATATATACTAATATTAAAACAGATAATATAAACTATTATATGATTTAATTAAAAATTATGCGTAAATTGCGATTTAAATTTTTATAAAAATAATTTGAAACACTAAGTAGTCTTTGTAAAGTGAATTGTTGTCAAAATTTCGTCTATTTTTAAATTAGTTCAGAGTTTAAAAAATTATTTGTGCGTCAACATCTCAGAACATGAGGAAATAAAGCAAGAAAGGATCTGAGGATATAATAAACACACATATCTTAAGCCCAAAATAAAGGACGCAAGTAAGTGAAAACATAATATATGTCCTTGTTTTTCAATCATCAATTAGAATGTGGGACCATAGCTAGTGTAGTATAAAATTGAGAGTGGAATGCTGCAGTGCAAATAGGCTATAAATATGCGTGTCGTTTGCAAATTTGATCCTTTTTACGTTGGACCTTGCCCGCCCTGCTGCTTGGTCAAATGTGATCCGTGCTGTGGTCCGACCTGTGGTCCGTGTTGTGGTCCCTGCTGTGGTCCCTGTGGATCATGCTGTGGCCCCTGCGGACCATGTGGCAGCCCCTGTTGCACTTCTTGCCCATGCGGCTGGTAAACTAACATATACTCTGGTAAGCTATGCGGCTTGAATTATCACATGATCACTAGTATTTATCACTTCTTTTTCATATCATTTTTATAGCCCCCCGGTGGACCCTATTAACGAGGTGACACCAGGCGGAATTACGGCCGAAGATATGTTTGGATATTGGCTGAACAACACATTGAATAATAAAATGTTAAATTATTTATGCATTGTTTGTATTCAGCTTGGATGCTGCAAGGACCTGCCTTAGTTGTGTTGTCCTAGGTAAGGGCTCAAACATCTAAACAGCTGTTCGGTTCGAGTTGCCACTGCGCCGACGCGTCTCAAACCGCATGGAGGAGGGGGAGGTGCGAACAAAAACATCGAATGTAGAGCACTGTGTGAGGTCAAAGGCTGTGGCATCCACCTGCCTGATGCCTGATGCATGATGCTCTTCGCTGGGACTTGGCCAGCTATGTTTTGTTTTGGCTTAGCGCGATTTATGGCGCGCACACTCACACACACATACACGCACACATATAGACCTGCTGGGTTATTCCTGTGTGCGTCTCTTTAAGTTAGTCCTGCTGTGCGCTTGGCTGTGCAGGATATTTCACTCTCATTTTGGCATACGCGCGCGGAATTTATTGCGGCAGGTCGGAATTTTCATTGCTTTGCGTGCTTTGTGTGTCGGCGCTAACAAAAGTTTTCATCTATATATTTTCTATTATATTTGTGCTATATATATTTCTATTATTACAAATTAAATAAAATATATTTCAATGAAGTTAGTGTTTATTAGGTTTTACAAAATAATTGATAATATATGTATGTATATATTTCATACTATTATTACTTAATGTACTTGAGAAATTTCTTCTTTTAGTCACATTTCAAATTTAAGCTTCGAAGCTTGCAAGTTATATGTGTTCAAATATAATTTTGGTGGTTCTTGAAGATCCCGGATAAGTTTAAACAATAAATATTTGTATATTTATAAAGTATTTTTATTTTTTTATTTGCATTTCGCATCTCGCCTAGACGCATGCCCTGTTTTTATGTTTAATCCTGGCTACATCGGACCCGATCTGCCCTGCTACGATGTCTGCTTATGGATGGCGGGGTTAACAAAATTGGAATACAATGTTGCCACTAAAACATAGTGATGGGGATAGTGTTCTGTTTAACTTTGATTAAATATCCTAAATTGTGTTAACATCTAAAAACATTCATTTCTTATTCGCTTTTATTTGAACTGGAGCCAATGATCATAAACAGCGGCAGCCGAAGCAGAAAAACATAGAATACACGAAGAACTCTGTCGACTCGGCTCGGCTCGACGCGACTCGGCTTGCCGCGAAGTTGTGCGGACATGTCGGCTTGCAACTTGTTCGAGCTTGCGCCACAGTTCTTAACTTTCATTGCATCCAATGCTCGTGTCAGTGTTCGTCTTACATTCGCACAGCTCGGACGTCGTTCGATTCAGTGTTGCCATCAGCTCAGTTTGAAGTCACGTCGTCTTCGCGGCATTTTACAGCCTAACAAACTTTGACCAACAAATTCAAACTAGTGAAGTTCGTGTTAAAGAACAAAGCTTAAGTTCAAGTGCAAGCTACTAAGAAAATCGTGAGATTTCGGATTTTGGAAATAAGTGCAGTCTTCTTAATAGTAGTTGGTGCGTGCTCTGGGAGGCGCCAATGAACCTGATAACATATATATTTTCATCTATTGGCAGCCCTCATTTGAATATTTTTGCAACACCCAACTAGATTAGAGTGAGTGCTCGTGTGTGTGCGTGTGTGCCATGATTAACAGCGAACAGCCGCAGGAAGCGTGCTGTAAATTGACATTTTTTTAAATTTTCGATTTCCATGCCGTTGCACATTGGGTAAGCTTTTGAACAACTAAGTACACAAATTTAGATTTCTGCATATTTAAATTAGAATTGCATTGGAATTATTAAAGAAATTTTCATTGTACCTAAAGCTATAAATCAAATTGTATTTTGTTATATTTGACTGGTGGTGTTTTTTTTTTTTGGCAATGATGGAATCCAATTAAAGTCTTATAAAAATATTGACAGAAAGCTAATTAAAAATATTCCATTATAAAAATCATAGTTAATTTATAAATATAAATTATTTTAAATTATTTTTCCGCAAAATATGTTATTTGTATATTTTAAAATTAAATATATTGCTATTTCTATTAGTTTCTAAATAACAATTTCGCATGTTTTAACGCTACTTGCATTATCCTTGCTATCTTGCTCATTTCATCTTCTTTTTCATTTGTTGCAAGCAGAATGCGCATCAATGTTAGCGATTGTAGCTCTTGGCTGTTCCTTGGTTCAATTTCACCGTTGCAATTATTTCAAATTCGATTAACATCTTTTCGTTGTTCATTGGTAACATTATAGATAAGTTTATTAAATATTCTACCAGTTTAACTCTTAAAACATCAAACAAATTTCGCATCCGTGAAAAAAAAAGGTACATGCAAAATCCAATATATTGAAATACTCATAATCATATACAAATTATATATTATGAATGGATAAAATATTTTTAATTTTGCAATTTATTAGTTCGAATTTGCAATCATTGTAAATATCATCAACACATTCAGCAGCTGTCAGTTCACATCAATACTTATGTCACTTTATTGTCTTTAATTGAATAGTACTCGTGACAAAACTATAAGCTATAATCATCTGACACCTGCCACAATGTCTCCAGTAAACCGCAAAATTAATAAAAGCATAAGACCTGCGGATATACGTTTCTCACATGACGGCTCTTCCGTTTTTAAAAGGCTTCCATTTTATAGAACTCGTGATAAAGTATCGTCAATTACAGTTAACCGCAAGTAATTTAAAGCCGTCAAATGAATTCGAAACGATGAACACAAAAAAAAAATGAGCACAAAATAAAAACTGCAAATCGATTTCTAATTCGTTTGCTCAATCTCCAGCTCATAATTTCCCCCATCGATTTGGTTCATAAATTAGCGCCTGAAAATTCTTGTACATAAAACGAAATTTGAAGTGTTTTTGGACTAGCGCGTAAAATGTTGGCCATAAATTGAGAATACTGATATTATAAATTATTTGCTTATATTGGCCAACAGGTTGGCTATCAAAAACATTAAATTACTTGGCTTAACTTTTTGCCAAACTGCAGCTGGTACACCTTGAAATTTTTATTGAAATTGGCCAACTTGAGAAAGTCATTCGTCATGCTCAAGTGAACTGGGGTTAATATGATGAAAGAGCTTGTTTTTGGTCAGTTAAGCAGCTGAAAGGGGTTGCAAAAGTAACCCTTTTTCGCTAACTATTTAGGCCACATCTGACCAAGTGTAATTAAAGAATTTGGTTTCTTTTTGGTTGTTGCTTTCATATAAAATAAAAGACACAAACACATTTATGTTTATCCTCGACTCATTTCCATTTGGTTTGGTGTTATGCGGCATCATTAGCATCAGCATAAACATAATCAGCAACAGCTCGCCTCATCAGCATTTTCATTGCCTCGCTTTTGCATAATTTTTAACATAAACTCACATTTTGGGGCACATAATCCGCAGCCTTGATGACAACTAAAATGGGTAAAAATAGAAACACGGCCATAGAAAACATAGCTGCAAAGTGAGAAAAGTTGTCCCCACACACAAACACACACATACACACATTCAGAGTTTGTGGCGTGTGTGTTAAATGTTTAAAAAATGAAGCGGTGAAAAGTTTGGCGGCTGTATTAGGCATACGCCATGTTGCGCGCCTTGAGACCCAAGCGTGGGATTACGTCTTACGCCTTGGGCTCATATAGTTAATGACATGCAGCTGCTGTTTTATTTCAGGGTGTGTATGTGTGGTTGTGTGTAAATTTCTACTTGACAAACTTATGAATTTTAAGGTGTCGTCGGGTTAGGCTTAAGTTTATATCAAATGAAGAGAATGTCTAAGCAAATGTCATGTGGTGTGCCAACTGTGTGTGTGTGTGTGTGTTTGTCTCTGTCAAGAGGGTTGTGCGCATCATAAATCAAATCAAAGTTGACTGCAACCCTGCCAGCCAGGGCTCGTAATCAAAATCATTTTGTGGTTTTCAACATTTGCTCGTTACGCTTCTTAAAAGTAATTAATCATTAAAAGTAATTGGTTTTATGTTTTGATTTGACAGTTGAAAAATTGCAGCTGTGACAATTCAATTTAATTTTTTTCTTCATTCACGTCCATTTTTTAGCTGCACAAATGTTGCAATTGCCCTTTTTTCTATTATATATTTTTCTGCTTATATTAATATTCATACATACGGAAAAATTTTTCGCTGTCAATATAAAATGCACAAAATGCTCTATTTGAAAGGACTTCAGTGGAAAATTCTTTGTACAATAGCAACAAAACTTTATAAAATATATATTAAAAAAATGTTTATATGGGAATACCGCATACAAACGAAATATATAAAAAAAAATTTTTTGTCCGAATATTTTTTTATTAGCATTTTGATTTAGCTTCTCGCGTTTAAGCTTTGCCAAAACTATTATATTACATATTTGTCTATAATAAATGCGCAGAGAACTGAAAAATAATATTGTAAAGCAGTTGGAATCATTTTTTTGTTTTACTGAAATAACAAATTATCAGTATTTAATTAAAACTTATTAAAACTCGGTTATTACATAAAAAATAAACAAGAGTTGCCACCAATTTACGAATTTAAAAATGAATGTAAATTAATATAATAAAATACTTTTATTTTTCGGTAAGAAATTTTATGGCAGCATTATATTTCAATTCACAATTGTTTAAGATACCAATGATTCCCTTGAGTGGGTGTATTTATAACTTTTTTAGGCTCGACCAAACGCCGACTGAATGAAGAAATTAAAGTGAAGCTTGGGGGCAACAACGAGCCCATTTTAATTCCCGAAGAGCGGGCAAAATGACGTCTGGCTGGCAAAACTTTACAAAATGTTGACAATAAAAAATTATTAAAAACGCGTTAAGGTCTTTACTGGATTTATGCCACAGAAGCAGTCGTAAACTTGACTTTGAGTATATTTTGCTTACACAAATGCGACGGCTGGAAAATGCCGCTGAACTCTCTGTGCGACGCACAATGCTACTTCAAAGAGAATAAGACGGGAGCTTACTTGAAAAAAAAAACAAAAATAAACAAAAAATTATTTATATATATATATATAAAAAGAGCCGCAAGCACACAAAAATAACAAACAAATCCCTCAGTCTGTCGAGTGAGAGCTTCTCCGTATTTATCCCGCGGAGTCTGGAGTTGAGCCACTCGTTTGGATTGTGGCGCCCGTTTTTGCTCAATAACAAAATTGATGTTATATTTTTCAAGTGGCCACCGCCAACGCAGTCGACTTTTTTCTGTTTTAGTGTTTTTATCACAAAGTTTTTATTTGAGAGAGTATATTTGTGTTTTGTGTTTTTATTGAAGTATATTTTGCTAGCTAATTAAATGCCATTTGGGCCGTCATGAATGTAATACATATTAAATATTTATGAGGCATTTAATCAGAGAAACAAATATCCACGGACTCGAACTCACAGACGAGCTCGCATCGCCGATCTGGGGTATTCATTTTTGTTTATTTAAACATTAAGTGAGCTTACATTTGATTAGCGTCGTGTGTTTATTTTCATATCAATGGAAGCTGGCAGCGCTTCGAGGCAACCATTAGCAGTAGCGGATTCTTGTCCTTAATTTCGCTTTCAATGCCAAAAAATATATATATATATGTATAACTGGGAGAGTGTGATCGAATGAGCGCTACCCTACATGCAAGGCAGGTTGTTCTTATTATTGTCATGAGATTTAATCCTCCTTTGATTAAAATAAAATAAATATTATTCTCAAGAAATGAATGTATAATTACATATTAATCCTATTTTTTTTTCTGTTTTGCCACCCAGTTGTACATTCATTTAGACAGGGTATGGAAATAATGCGTTTGGGTCACATTATATTTGCTTTTGGTTGAGTGCGCTCATTACAACTGTTTTTGTTGTTGCTCTTTTGGTTGCTGCTGTAACTGCCTTTTGCCTTTTATGCGGCCAGTTAAATTAAAATGTATAAATTTATATATGTAACATCAATCCGCTAAAATCCATTTGATAAAGGGAAAAATTGTAATTAAATATGTAGGAACACTTCGCATAAATTAATTGATTCTTAATTACAAGAGTATGCTGAATGCCCTTAAACCGCTTTACAATACATTTAACATATTTTAAAACATGTTGAAAAACATTTTTCCAGTCATATATAAATTAAAGTGTGAAACTAATATTATATCATATACAAAAATATACTTTTAAAAAGTCTTTCCGGCAGTTATCAATAAAATATTTAATTTATTTGATCGAGCGAGAATTTCAAAATTGAATTGATTAAGTTATTCTATACATTTAAATTCCTTTTGGACTTTAGTAACTTTAGTCTAGATTTGTAATCAGATTAGGCGTTATTCAAGATGTATTAAATTACAATACCTTTCGGCACCCCATCGAAGCCGTTTGCATTACGGCTGCCATTTACATGTTCGATTGTCGGCAAATCGCCCGAAGGGTGAAAATACCGCCTGCTGACAACTGGCAACAGCTTCAGTTTGTTGCCAACTGTCAGCTCGTTGTCCAAATGACAAATGGGCGCATTTGCCTTTTGTCAGACAGTGCCATAGATATGGCGGAATCGCGACACTAAAAATAAAAGGCAAATAAACTGTGCGAGGCAACAAAGCGACAACAAAACAACAAGAAATCAAAAAACAAAACCAAAACAAAAGCCCAAATACAAGGCGATTTTATGGCACACACATTGCGTGGAATCGCAAGGCAGTGAAAAGGGAGTGAAAAATCGAAGCATATATTTACTTATTTCTGCACCCCGCCAAAAAATTGTCAACATGGATCAATATCGAGCATGACGTGACGATACCGCGGACAACTTTTGACTGCCAGACGGGTAACATTGTCATCATATCTCAGATGTAGCCTTGGCTGCGATGTAGGCACGAAAACAGCAGCGTATTCTATATTAAAGTATCATATTTCTGATCAATATTTGTTGTTGCTATTTTGTGCTGCGGTTGCCATTGAAAATTATATCAACAGCAACAACAACAATATCGCAGCAAAATCGCACAACAAGAAAATTTTGTGTGCTTCCACTTCATTTGCCTTATTCAACTGCTCTCAAAATTGTTTTGCCATGACTTGAACTTTGAGCTTGGCATCAACAATAGGATTAAATGTTAGACACTTAAATGTTGATTGGGTAATTAAATTTATTAAATATTATTAGATAATTCATAATAATTATTAATTAAATATAATTTTGATAATGTAATCAAGTCAATCGACACCAACGAAATTCTGATATTTAAATTTCGATTCTTATGCACAGAATTAAGAATTTCTTTATGAATTCGATACTCTGTTATTTCAAAGAAATTGTATACTTAAGGCTCGACTAACGTTTTACTGATTTAAGAATCCCGCAACATATATTTCCTTTTATGAAAACAAATTTTTATATTAAGTTGAAATTTGCGATTTTAGCTGCTCTTTGGGATTGTGCAAGGATTTATGCTGCTGCGTAAAAATGAAGCAAAATAAATGTAAACTAAGAAATATTTGCATGAACTCAAGTGCGCTTTGTGGTGCATAAAGTTAATTATCAAGCATACAATAAAATTGCCACAAACAAAGTGCAAAAGAGTTGGCAAGCACCACTGTGAATTGGAGCAGACGCATCAAGCATACGCAGCGTATGCCGGGGCAAAGCTGGGGCTGTCTCTGTGGGTGTGTATATGTGTGTGTGTGTCTGGTCAGTCAGACGTGCTGCACTAATTGCATGACAGACAACTTAAAATTTATAAAACTCAATTTGCTAATTGCTATCAAAATAATGAAGTCTACTTGTGTCTGGTCGAGAGGGGAGGGGGAACGGCTGCTGATTGCGACCATCAAGTATCATTCGAGTAATTTAAAGTGCACTCGCCGCGGCTAGAGAGCGGCTCTTGTGCGAGAGCAGCGGATGCCACTGCTGCAGCATCTAAAGTTACTGCAGCAATAAAATCAAGCAAGTATCTGCAGCAGCAGCGGCAGCAGCAGCAGCAACTGCTATGGGAGCTGGCAAAAACTTTGCTGCACATCGACGCGAGCCACACAAATAAAACTTCAGCATCAGCTTATGCAAGCCAAAAGTTCACCCTTTTGCCGTACACACACTTGAGGTGTTTGCCCAGAACTTTGCCCTATGTGTTGTCCATCCCACCGCCCCAACCTTTTTGTGCATTCTTGAAGGTTGCTTATATTTTTAGCCCGCTGCATTGTCCATTTATGTCTTGTTAAGACTTTTATATGCTTAAGTCCATATTTAGTTTTTCGTACCTCACAACTTTTCTAAACTGCTTTGCTAACTAATCTTTAGCCCGTTTCCCGAAACACCGATGTTGAAAGTGAATTCCTGTTGCACTGCTCTACAACCGGCGGTTTGTATTTAATGAATATTGGTTAACAAGAGTTTAATCTGAACTTTAGCACACATTTAGGTGTTTGGAAATATGTTTCAAAAGTATGTTAAGCATCTAACCCAGAATACAGAAGTTTAATCACACGGAATTTATCATACATATACTCTACACACATGTTAAGAGAGTATATTGGGTTTGCAAAATGTTTGTCTTGCTGTCCATCCGTCTGTCTGATAAAATGTTAAATCTTTTATCCACAGATTGTAATTGAAAATAATTTCGATATGTAATGCTCTCGGATCAATGGATCCAACTCTGAGAACTTTGACAAAACTAAGCCATTTTCTCTTTTATGGCATTTTGGTCACGAATTTATAATTTAATTATTTAAAAATGCAAATTATAAACATAGAAAAGACATTTTTTGCTTCCCAAAAATTACATACAAGCACGAAGCTATTTCAAATTTATAGCTGCCATTCCATATCCAGCATATCCTTAATCACGTAAATAAGATGCCGACAAAAAAGTCTAATTAGCCATAAATTCGGAGCACATGTGCGTGTTCCTAACTTATCGAATGACAATAAATATGTCAAAACGTAAGGCAAAGAGAAAAAATAATCATTGAAATTTCAGTTTATGTGCTAATTTGATCTAAATTCACGAACTCATTAATTTAAAATATGCACAATGGCAATTTGATTAGGGTAATTTGATGTTGATCCTGCACGACGCATTGCCAATGTCACAGGCAGACACACAAAAACACAACAACAACAACAACCGCAACAGCAACAACAACAATCGCAACAACAATGGCATTGTTGTAAATGTCTCAACATGCTGAGGACATATAATCTTTGAAGTAATTTGCTGATGGCTGTGCGGCGTTTATGCCAAATTAATATGCAGCAACAGCCTAAAGCGAATTACGTCAATAAATTAGACGCTGACTGGAATAAAAGCTGAATTTTTTTGGACTAAAAGTTAACAAAGTTGTCTTCTGGAAATTATGAGTAATTTCCACACCCCTTGCAACTACATAAAAAAAATGAAAAAGAAAATAAAAGCGAAAAGTTTCACGTTTCACACAGCGACTTTGTACTTTGAATAATTGCACGCACGTTTCAGACAATTTTGCGCCTATTTTGGCATTGCTGCTGTATTTAACTGAAAGAACGGAGGACTGTGGGAGTGCTTTAGTAACCCCTTTTGCCTTCCGGGCATTACGTGTTTGGTTTTCCTAAAAGCTAAATCAGTTACGACCACGCGATTGTCTGGGACGCATTTTCCACGAGCGTCGCTAATTTTCAGCAAGTGAATTTAATTTGTCGCCCGTCAGGCATTTTTATGCTTTCTTTTTCGTTATATTCGCCCAGTCTCTTTGTTGTCTCTTCCTGCCTCTGTTGTGCGCTGCAAAAATTTGTTGACGTATTTTTGCATTTGTGTGTTGAACGCACCTTTGTGCCCCGTTCGTCCGGGCATGTCCTTTATTTTGTGTAAAAAATAAATTTTTCTGCTATGTACTTACAGATTGAAATCTAAATAAAGAGCATACTCGACTGCCATAACGCTGTAAAAATATTATCATTACAAAATAGACTAAGTTAGTTTTAAGTTAAAATGTATACATAATAATAGTAAAATACCAGTTGAATTTCTCTAATAAGTTATGTAATATAAAAATTTGATTTATATTTTAAAATTGTTTTGTTTTAATTATATTTTTATTTATTATTTCATTTAAGTTGAATCATTTTCTTTGTTTTTTATTTATTGCTAGAGATATCACATTTGTAGTTTGTTGATTTTAGCCGCACATTTGTTAAGCGATTCTTTTTTCTTTTTGGTACGCTTTTACCAAAGCATTCAAGGAATTCATTGAAACTGTTCATTATAGCAAGGATTAAGATGCTTATGTAGTAAAGCACAAAAACCTAATATACCTTTGGCACTGGCGTTAAAAATAGCATGGGCTTTTGTAAAAAACAACAAACGGAACAGAAACAGCGTGAGGGAAAGTGAGAGACAGATAGCGAGAAAGAGATAGGTAGAGAGAGAGAGCACCGCAAAAGCTTGAAAAGTGGCAGCCACAGCATCTGGCCCAAGTGGAGCAGGTGCAGCAGTGGAAGCAGCCACGAGGCTGCCAAAGTAAACCAAGACAAACCAAGCCAAACGCAACGAAACTCAGCTCAAAAACACAATACATTTCAACAATGCCAGCAAATGTACAAGAATGTGTGTGTGTGAGTGTGTATTTGTGAGTGTATGTGTGTGTATTTGTCGCCAGCTCTTGTGAATTGCGGCCCTCACAATGCGAACGAAATACAATTTCGGCAAAGTGTAGCGAAAATATTGCGGTAAATACTTTAAATTTAATACAAGTGCCAGGCAAGTGTGCCCAAGGATACTTCAACGTGTCCTTTACCATTCGGCCAACGTCTGTTTGGCTGTTGGCCCGGAAAGTGTTTGACCAATATTTTCATAATTAATGGCATGTGCATTGAGTGGCGGGGCATATACGAAAATAATTACAAGCCGAGGTGCGATCCCTTTGTGCTCTGTTTGAATGTGGGGAATTCAATAAAAGCTGTTTAATTGTGTGCGTCCTTTGTCTGCGAAGCAACGATTGTTATTTATAAGGCGATTAAGTCACATCAAATGGAACAACAATTAATTAAATTAAAGATCGCCTTGCTACCTATAACAGAATCTCTCAGTAAATTGTATAAATTTAATAAAAAAATACAACAAATACTTAAAAAATCTATTCAACAACATTTATTATTAATACTTAAGAGCACCAAGCTCTTATCTTAATAGATATCCTTAATTTAATGACAATAAATTAGTTTTAAAAGTTTCAATTAACCGTTAAATGTGCGTTTGATAACAGTAAGTGATATCTTTGGACTTAACCAACTTTAATTTGGCTTTAAATAATTACACTGAAAAATCATTAAAATTTCATAATTGCCTTAAATGGGCGGTAGCATATAAAACCCAACAGTACACAAACACGAACAGAAACCACCAACAGCAACAACGACAACAACCACAGGACGAAGGACGTAACGACCAACGCAGGCATCGTTGTCGCTTATCTATGTGCATAAGTTATGAGCCACAGCCTCGGTCGGACGCTCCACGTTAAAACGTGTTCAGTGTCACGCGGAGACATGCCCCCAAACTCCAACGCCCCTCCCAGCGACCCCACAATCTCTGGTAATGCCCACGGTCAACGTTTGCTGTCAATCCGAACGGGCATTTCACGTGGCTTCGCGTTCAACAGGATAACATTTTGCATATTTAAGCGCCGGCGAACGTAGCAACGAAATAAAATGTTAACTTGCAAAAGGGAATACATTAACACATCTTTACAATTAAGGACATCCAGGCGCAACAGCAGCCAGCCAGCCAGCCCAAGTCCCCAATGCACTTACGTGCTTCAAGACTCGAAGTCTCGAGTCCTGTGTGCGAGTGCCACTCGCCTGAAAACTGCGTCACGCTGTGCATGGCCCAAAGCCATATAAAATTTAACATACAAAATGGAAACGGAGCGTGGGCAGATTGTAATTCTTCTGCCCGGGCAGCACCCGCATTATGCAGAGTCGATTCAAGTGACCGCAAAACGAGCCGGCTGCACTTACGTAGCCAAGCATTGAGCCAAGCACAGTAAAAGGACTCTGTCTGACCGCATCACAAACTACATACATTGTAGATACACGAATATCTATAGATACATTTTGGATGCCAGTGTTGCTGGTGTTGAGTATACGGGGTTGGGATTATTGTTGCAGCAACACAGGCGTTAAAAATGCAGCAAGGCATTCTTGAAAATCCTTGTCCTTGCTAATCCCTTCCCTGCAAGCTGCTTATTCTTGCCATTTCATAGTTTTTCTTTTATACCGCACAGTTAATTTTTTATGTCTAACGTAAGTTTTATCCAAGAATTATGAGAAGAATTATGATAAGTTGGCTAAGCCCAAAGGTTAAATTTACATATAACGATTAAATATTAACTTTTTTAAATTTGAAATTAAAATTTAAATATAAAGATGGATTTAATACTAAAAATACTATATTTCTTTAATCGGGCTGTAGTAAAGTTTACAGCTAGTATTATAGAAAGATTTCATATTTTTATGCAAACTCTTAAAACATGTTTTTCAATTTTTCCATTAATAGATTTTTCATAAAAAGAGGTTATGCAGTTATAATAGCCAATGCTCTTTTTATTTGAATTTATAGTTTTTTGTGGAACTAATCAATTTTAGTTTCTCAAAGTAAATTTTTGCAGTAAAATTTTTATATTCTTTAAGTTTTTATTTTCTTACCAAATATATATTACCTTATTTGAAAAGTGAAAAACCACTTTAAATACTCTTTTTGGCACTTGACAAATTGTATAACTTTAATTTAGCAAAAACCTCTTGGTATGCATTTTCTCTTATTTTTATTATACCCTGAACCCATTGAAAATGGGTAAAAAAGGGTATAATGGTTTTGTGCAAATGTATGTAACAGGCAGAAGGAAGCATCTCCGAC
>SCDY01002373.1:0-14014 GCA_004143825.1 Drosophila micromelanica | reverse complement strand
TATATGTATACGAAAATTTTTTACATGAATTCGGACCAAAAATTTTATTTTTAAACTGGTATGTAGAATTGAAATAGAAACCGAACCATGAACAAAAAGGCCATCCTTATCAAAATCGGTTAAGTTTTGACAAAGTTACGACTGGGGAAAGTTGAGACCTATCCTCATATGGGAACACTAGGGTATATATTCGAAAATTTTTTACATGAATTTGGACCACAAATTTTATTTTTAAACTGGAATGTAGAATTGAAATAGAAACCGAACCATGAACAAAAAGACCATCCTTATCAAAATCGGTTAAGTTTTGGCAAAGTTACGACTGGGGAAAGTTGAGACCTATCCCTATATGAGCACATTAGGGTATATATTCGAAAATTTTGTACATGAATTTGGACCACAAATTTTGTTTTTAAACTGAAATGTAGAATTAATCTGGACACCGAACCACGAACAAATAGACCATTCTTATCAAAATCGGTTGAGTCTTGGCAAAGTTACGACTAAGCTAACGCCAAGATGCAGCTCAAGCAATTTCTGTGTTCATGTGCACACACACATGCAAATGAAAAATTTTGTCTAGCGTTTTTCTTGGAATTTTTTTTGCATAGTAAATCTTAATTTTATCACAACGATAATAATCGAAGGAGTTCTCCAGTCGTTAGTTGTGCAACTGAAGTTGATGGGCCCGGGTTCGAATCCCGCTAGGGAAAGTGTAAAAATATATATGCTCTTTTTTTAATATTCAATAATTATTGATAATATTTATAATTTTTATGACAAAATCAGAATTTTTAGCGTTTCCTTGAAATTTATTTTAAAGATATTTGATATCATAGGATAATTTAAATGGGAGTGTGGTGCCAGGTCCGATTCCCAGCGTGGTAGATTTAATTTTTCGCTGGTGATTGCCAATTAAATTTTTGTTTTGTAATTTTTAACCACCTCAATACTCATTAAGCGCCGAGAGTTTTTGTGTATGTGTTAAATTCAGTGCTTAGGGTATCTCCTACTCGGGAGGTCCCGACTGGAACAATCATACTTGTTTTTGTATTATTTTAGTATATCAACTTTTCAATTACAATTATGAAAAACGAAAACAAATAATTATAAAGACATGTTAATTGAAATCAATTGAAATGTGTGTTGCAGAAAGAAGCCGGAAAGAAAATTAATTGGCATGCTTAGACTTGGCTCGTGCGTCAATCAACCTGGCAATCATTCTTGCAAGCGTTAATTTATTCATTCTTGCAGTTTGCCTCCTTCAGACCTCAGATCGTGACTCGATACTCGCAACTCGTCAACTCGTCACTCGTCACTCGCCAGTCGCCATTCGTTGGTCGTCACTTTCGATTCGTGGCGAGTTGTGAGTGAAAGCACACAAAATATGTTTGCTATTTAATTGCTCTTTTACCAATTTCCGTGTCTAGCGGGCAAAACGCTTTTAATTACTTAACCGGAAATTGGCAATTAAAGCGATTTAACGGCCCACATGCATGAGGGACTGCACAGAATTCTCATTTGCCTCAAAAGTTAACCAACAGGCAACAACAATAAACTCTCCTTCCCCCCCTCGTCCGCTATTGCGAGCATTGCCTTAATCAAGTTTTCAATGGTCACAGCAGCCTCCAGCCTCCAGTTGCTTGCTAGCCGCTAGCGAAAGACAAGAGCCATTACCCCGGCAGAAGCCCCCACGCGTAACGCCCACGCCAATTTGGAGTTCGAAGCCCAGTGAAAGGTGCTGCCAACTCGTTCATTGTTATTTATTGTGTTTGTTGTTATTGCCGGCAATTTATTTCAATTTCGCCGAGCTGCAAACTTTTGTATTGTCATTGCCAGCAAGCGGACGCGCGTCTTTTTCCAATTAGATATCGCTGGGCGGGGTAACGGGGAGTGAGCGCGGCTGGAGACTGTGGAGACGAAGGTTCCTCGGGAACGGGCATAAAAACTCATTAAACTTTTTTGGCCGGCAAACGTCAAATGCTTTGGCTTGATGAGCGCCGCGTGTAATACACAAAAGTTTTTGGCAGGTGCTTAAGGCTGTGGGGTCGGCTTTGGTCAGCTGGGGGGGGGGGGGGGGGGGGACAGTGATAACTGTTGCATAGTTTTCGGGGCGCTGCATAATTAATTATTTGCTAGAAGCCGCAGCAGCTGAGACACTTGCCAAAGCCAAACGAAGCGAACCAAACCGAAATGAGATGAAATGCGATGCGATGAGTTGAAATGTGTTCCCCTTCAGTAGTGGAAACAGGGGGCGGGTTGTGCGGTTTAGTGCTGGCCATAATTTCAAATTTGTGGCCGCAAGTTGGCGGGCAAATAAAAAATAAATTTGTTTGCTTTGACTTTTATTTAGTTGGACGTGCTTGTCAGGAAGTGGTTGGCATACTGCGGCGGGCCGCTTAATTTCTGGCGCGACTTGCAATTTGCCGCCACATTGCAGCCCCAAGCTATACGAAAACTTTCCACTGGCCGAGCCAAGCAGCCGAGCACCCCAATTGCCCGAACACACTCTAATTTCCATTGCATGCGGCTTATCTAACGGCGCCCTCCAGCCCGAAAATCTCAAGTTTATCGCGAAAGTTGCGCGCAAAACGTCAAATGAAATGAACACAAAAATTGCATGTGCAAAGTGTCACGAACTTGGCTAGGTGCCTGGCAACTAATTTTATAATGCATCAGATATGTAAAGTTTGCCGGATCCGGACAGACAGATTGCTTACACTAGTCGTGTGTTACATACATAATTAAAAGTTGCTAAAGGGAAGCAAATATAAATTCTTATAGGACTGACACACAATTAAAGCTATCTGACCAACTATTAAAGTTCGCTGACCAACTATTTGAATTTCAGCATTGTATCTTTATACGTTAAATAAGAAAGAAAAATATGATAATAACACAGTGTTTTGAATCCGAGTTGATTGTCACACAATTTGTGAGTGGATTTTCGATGGTTAATTAATCGAGGACCCATTGAAAATGTTTACCTCATTGTGGGCATTAAAAGCACTGCAAATTGTTGTCAAGCCCCGCGCCTCATGTCCAATTTGAACACTTTCTGCCCACCTCGCCGCAGTCAACTCTTCCATCCGGGCTCCGTTTATGGTTAACTTTTCGCGCCATTCGACGCTCGCCATTTTATGTTTTGTTTTAGTGATTTTTTATTCGATCCATTTTTTTATGCGTTTTGTTTTATTTACTTGCGCTTTTTTTCGGACATGTTTGTGCAACCGATACCAAAACAAATGCAATTGCTGAGCATGTGATTATATGTGTGTAGTTTTTTTATCTCGAATGCTGCAGCTCCGCAGTTGCCGCTTGCCGGTTGCGTGCCGAGTTTTGTAATATTCCCCGATGTCAGTTTGACGCAAAAACTTTTCGTGCACCAACAAACTGGAATAAAAACAGCAACATCAACAGCAACAACAGGAGCAACAGCAACACAAAAAAAGGAAGCAAACTTTTTTGGTATTTAATTGGAAAATTAAATTTAACGTTGTTGCAATACCCAGGGAGAACGTGGCGTATACGCGATGCGCGCGCTTATTTCAGTCAGAAGCAATTTGCGGCGCAATCAACGCGCAACCGTCAGAGCTTTCAGGTAATATCCGAGCATAATATATTTAAAATGTTTTTCACCCATACCCGCCCACTCCTCCAATCCAGGGTCCAGCCGTTGCCCACTTTAGAAGCTGACGTGTCAAGTGCTCACTCAGCTGTCTCTCCAGTTCTCTCTAGTTCTCTAGCTCTGCAGCTGTCCGGCTGTCCTGTTGCCCTATGCTGCCCAGTTGCTTGTACAATTTTGCGAAATGACTGGGAATTCATTTGACAAATTGTGCTTTGGCGCGGGGCACAAAGTCAAAGTCAAAGCAGATTCCCAGCGTTTCTGTCTGCATTCGTTCCGTGTCCTGTCATTGGTTAAACAAGTGGCAAAATTAAATTTAACAGTCTCCGTGCGAGAGTGGAACCGGAGCAGGGCTTCAACTGCCACATTGTTTAAAGTGCTTAACAAGCAGCTGGCCGCGCACCTTCAGACCCTCGCCCAGACCCTCATCCCGCGGCTACAAACCGAGCCAAAGAAGTGGGTATGAGAAATGAAATGAAAACCAACAAGTAACCGCAATCATTGCTCGACTCGCCACTCGTTAGCAGATGCAGCAACCGGCCACCGGCCACCGGCAGTGGCAGCCACGACTGTCCCGGGCCACTGCAACTGGCAACAGGCAACGGACAACTGACAACGGACAACGGGCTGCAGTGCCCCCTGCCAGGGCGCTGAACTCAATTGTTTTTTTGGTGTTGGGGTCTGCTTAGCGCTTGGCAAAGTGCTACAAGTACAAAAGTGCAGGCTAGTCAGTCAAGCCGTCTCCCGATTTGTCCGCCAGTCCATCTCTCACTCTGTCAGCCTGTCTGTCTGCCAGTCTTTCTGTCTGTCAGTCGGTACTCTCATCCGTTCTGCAGTCATCCAAGCTCAAGCTGGCTTTTGATTTGTGGCACTGACACTTTTGGCCCATGGAATGGGCTTTGATTTTGCGGTCGCTCCGTCCATCAGTCCATCTGTCTATCTGTCTCAGGCAGCATCAGCACCACCGCATGTACCACTTGTGCATTAAGTAATTACTTCTTTGTGCCGCAGCCGACGAAAGTGCAAATTCATTGAAATGATGCAATGCCTCAGTTCTTAACACGCATACGACCCGTTAGCCCACCAACGACTGCACGAATTAAAGCATGCCAAATGTCAATGGTTTTCAATTTAAAGAGATCATTAATTAAGGTGTGCACTACAACAGCAAATTCTTATCTCACTTTTGATTATAACCACAAGTTATTTTTAACAAAAAAAAAAAACCATTAAAACAATGTTTACAAAGCTGAATAGCTTGATGCGTTCTGCCATGCGTTAAATTTCTATTTATAAATTTCGATTTATACCTTGTCGAGACTATTTACATCTTCAATCATATAACTTAAATATTATTAGCATTAGACTTGAAATTCATATTGACAATTAAAGTATAAAACAAAAATATAACCAAAATATGTGAAAACTTATCTGGTTCACGAATTATATTGTAAATTATTAAAATGATTTACATATTTTCGCATTGAGATAGCTTTCTGAATCCGTGTAGAGTTATTCCTTATTAAAAACCAAGACGCTTGAGCTCTACGACTTTTGGAAAAAAACATCCACAAAATTTGACAACCCCACAGTTTTTAATTTTCCATATATCGTTCGAAAGGTATATTTGTAATTTTCAGATACAGAGAAGCTGAAACTTTTTGCGCAAGCAATTGTTTTTTGTTTTATAATTTAGAACAGTTCATATATTTTAAATTGAATATCACAAAATTTGATATCAGTTATTTTGGTCTCGTCTGGAATTATTTTTATTTGATTTAGTTACAACACAGTTAAATACAATATTTATTACGCAATTGTTTGTTTTTAAGATTGGGTTTTCATGAGGTTTTTACTTAAGTTTATTTCTGTACTGTGTAGATTTTAATAGAAATACAGCAAGGCAAATTCTTCTGTATTAACGTTATACATTTTTTATGCTCCTGCGGCCATTTTGGGCGCATTGGAACAATAGCTTGCCCTGATGCAGGTTTGCACCTTGTATTGGATTATGACTGCAAATGTAAAACAATTTTCAACCATCCGCACAGCATCGACTAGAGGGTGGCTGGGGATTAGATACAGACTAACTGAATGGGTTATTTGGGGAGGGGGGCAGGCTCTTTAGTAAGTCGAATTCCCAGGATATTGCAGTTGCTGGCAATCGGCAATGCAAAGGAATAACTTTGCTTATTGCATTGAAATGCAATTGCGATTCAGAGCTCTGCCGTGGCGGGGGTTCAGGGGGGAGGAAGGCGGCGAAGGCCCAACAATATCCAACACATATTTGAGCTGAGTGAATGCGAAATAAATTTTGCTCAGCAGCAGCCAAAAAGCGGAAATTTCCTACATAATTTCGTTGGTGTATTTTATTATAAATAATTTTTTTCTGTCTTCAAATTTTGTTTTTTTTTCGTCTTCTTTGCCAAAATTGCAAAGCAAAAGCTCGCGACCACTGACAGATGGAAGCAGCTGGAAGGACTGGCCAAAACTTATGACCACTCAATAAGAGGAAGCAGAAGTGGACAACAAGGAGCAGAAGATGAAAATATGTAAGCAGTGAAGGATGGCAACGGGGCAAAGGGCAGCGTGTGGGGGTGATGTTTCGGGGATTCGATGGTGGGCGAAATATAAATAAATATAAAGAAAATAAGTGCATGCCAGAACCAGAAACACTCAAAGTTTATGAAATGCGCGTCGCCGCCAAAGTTTCCTTCCTTTGGCTTCATTTTTTCTTTTTCTAGCTTTTCTTTCATTTCTTTGGCTTTCTCCGCTCGCCACCGCATAAGACAAAGTGGAGGCCAAGGATCAGGACACATGTGTGTTGCTGTGTGTGCGTTCTATAATATGTGTGTGTGTGTGTGTGTATCGCCAATTACTGTGTCTGTTTGAGCGTACAAAGCGTTTTATGAACCAACTCTGGACCCCTGATATACCGTCACCCCACACACCCCGTTGAGATGACTGCCTCGCATTTCGGATGCCAGACACGCCGCCTGGACTTTGTCGAATAACTTTCCGCCGTAGTCGTACTCAACGTTGACGTCGACGTCGACAGCGACGTCGTCATCTTGGATACTGTTGCTCTTCAAGTTTTTTCGCTTTTGATTTTATTGCCAATTGACCAACTTTTTAGGTCGATTGCCCTAGCAGCTGCTGGGAAGAGGGGCGCCACAACAGCTGCCCTAGATGAGCATTGCAGTGCCCCGCTCGGACATACAAGTTACCTGATTTGCAACGGACACGTCGCGGCCTTTAAGCCGTAACCGGACTGCCAAGTATCTTCGGCTGGACGCCAAAATGGCCGGGAAACTCCTGACCAAACTGAATGGCCGCTAAGCAGATCAAAGCCCATTGAAGCTATAAAACATAACGAAGTTTCGATGGCAATGTTTAAATTTATCGATTAACTATAGCCCCAAATGACATTAGCTAAAGGAAAAGCTAAAATGAAAAGCGAGTAAAAGAGCAGAGAGCTTACAAAAGAGTCAATAACAGTTCAAAAGCAAGAAAATAAAACATAACAAATATATGTTCCCTAACAGTGCTATATAATAACCTCTGGTAATTAACAGAAAGAAAGCATAAATGTAAAAATATGACTGTTAAATAAATGTTCGTTTACAGCGTTGCACAACAACCTCTGATAATAACAGTATAGCCTAACAACTTCTTTGCACGTCATAGTTATTATATGCAGCCATCAGATAATAATTTAATATACATATTCTCTTCGCAGTAATCTGTCATAACACAAATCAAGCCCCAATTATCGAGTTAGGGCAACATCTTGAGCCAACCCATAACAAAATTAGCTTCTTAAGCGAAAATAAGAAAAAGCTCCAAAAGGACTTGTGGTGGAAGGGACGGGGATGTCGGCTGAAACTGGCAGCGGATAAGGGAAAACTCCCAATCCTAAAAGACGGTAAGCCCATGTGAATTGGGCTAAGAGTTTTCCAAAAAAAAAAAAAATCACAAACAAAACAAGTTACACATGTCTATATATATGTATATATCTAAAAGGGAATGATAACGTGCTAGAATGCGGCTAACAAATCTGAGCTAAAAGTCCTCGAAGCAAAGCGAAACAGGCACCAGAGTCAGACTCGGAATAAGAATCAGAATCAGAATCAGAATCAGAATGCCGTTCAGCATTGGAGTCTTGAGGGCGGCTTAGAACAAAAGACAAGTTGCGTTGAATTTGTAACGCAACTTCCTGGCCTCATATGAAACACGACAACAATGCCACACACAGATCCAGAGACACACTGACTTACACACTCGTTCGTGTGTGTGTGTGTGTGTGTGTGTGTGTGCTGGCAGCATAATAAATACTTGATTATTTGTAGGTTTTATTAGGTGAGCGCACAAAGCGCCAGCGGGTGATGGCAACCACAGAGATGGTCTAAGGATGAGCGGGCGAGGCAGGCGCTCGTGCAAACAGGAGAAGCACACGGACCACAGAGCGTTGCCGGCAAAGGCAAGAGCGAACCGGAAGCCAGCTGCTGTGAAGCTGCACTGTGGCAGCCAGAGGAATTGAGGTAATCCTACCAACAAAGTCCTCGGCACAGACGCAACTTGAATTTGTTTTCCATGTCGAGCAGCTGAAGCGGCGCCTCAAGTGCCGGCTCTGTTCACCGGCTCCGGCTTGTTGGGCTCATGACAACGGTCTCCGCACTCCGGACTTCTCCATAACGGAAACAGACAATACCAGACATTGTTTATTACACAAAATAAGTTATTGTTAATAAAAATCTACCCGGCGCGCGGCTCTCGGAGTGGGACCCACAATCCTCCGGTGGCAAATCCCCTACTGATATTCCGCCGGAGTTGGAGGGACGGAGTTACGGCCGCCTCCTTTCGCATTGTTTGCGCAAATTGTGTGCATGTCTCTGGCTTTATTTTGGCTAAGCGGCACCTAAGCACACCACTCCCTCTACAGCCTTCACCACCCTACACCCCGCAAATCCGGCCAATTGGCTGCCGTCTGCAACTGAGCTTATAGCCTGGCATTAAAGCTGAGCCGGAGCCACCTGTTGTGGCCAGCCGCCCTCCCCCCCTCTCGCTTACGACTTCTGCTCTCTACAGTCGTAAGCTGAAACGACTTGGCGCGTCAAATTAACTAAGCTGCTGCTCGATTTCGCTGTTATTCTGTTGTAACATTTTTTTCATGGCGTTACTGTTGCCGCTATTGTAACTTTTACTGTTATTATTGTTTTCTATTAATATACGAGAGTTCTAAACCATTGTTTTACCTTAAAATTAAATGTTTAAGTATTTTAAATTAATAATTTTGTTTATTTATTATGCGAAATATGTATTCAGTAAACTTTTATGCGTATGCAATTTTGGATATATACACTGAGGGCTTGGCGAACCAATAACACTTAAAATCACCAATCGATAAAATCCACAAATTTAAAGTTGGAGTCACAATGATTGGTATTTATCCCGCCCACTAGAATTTCATTACTAAAGATTTAACGTACACGCAATATCCAAAATTTTACTTTGACAAAAGTTTTTTATAATTTGATATAATTTTGTTCAATAAACATGAATTAAAATAAAAGAAAATTTTAAGAAATACCCCAACAATAAAAGTTTGTTTTATTGAACAATTTTTGGCATCAATATTATTATTGGTCAGAAGTGTTCAATTTGGTTTTTTCAAATATATAGCAGATTGGAGATCACCTTAAGGCGATGGGTCTTTAACTTGAACTGTGTCTGTAGATAGCTGCCATAGAATTATGCCACGCCCACTCGCACACACACCTTGATGCGACCCCAAAGGCAATGAACAGAACATTGCATCTGAAAATGCTCTTGACTTAAAAAGGCCTTTGGCGTAACATGAAATTAAAATTTTTGGCAGTGCCGAAAACCCAAAATTGCACATACGCGAGCGTGCGTATGTGTGTGTGTGCGTGTGTGTGTGTGCGTGTGTGTGTGTGCGTGTGTGTGTGTGCGTGTGTGTGCGCTCAACAGGAGCCTTCAAAAATGAGCGCATGTCGCGAACGCAAAGTTTATTGCACCATATTTTCTCGAGCGGCATACGCACAAACACCCAGGCACACACACACACACACACGCGCACACACACACAGTTTGGCAATGCACGCACACACTCATGCAGTTTTTATCACACAAGCAACGAAAATATTTGTCTTGGTCCTTTTTGGCGTGCCAAGTTTGCAGGCAACTGGCAAAAATTGTAGGCAAATTTCGCCGAAAGCCGACAACAGGACGTTGTCGGGACAATTTTGGCGATTTACGTTGCCAGCAGCAGCAGCAGCATTATACACATGCACATACACACACACAGATGCTTTGAAAAATGGCTAGCAATGGAGTGCAGAGAGAGGGGGGCGGTGGGGGGAGGGGATTTGTTTGGGGGTGTCTCCGCACTGCGCGTTGCGATTGCAGTCTGGCGCGCTTTGTTGCCGGTCGCCGGTCGCATTGCGACAATTAAACACACACAGCAGCAGCAGGAAGCTGTCCCCCCCTCCCACCGCCCACCGGCCACCTTCCCCCCACCCCTCTCGTAGTACTGTCAACACTTTCAGCATGCGCCTGTGGTGCAGCCTGCCAACTGGAAACGGGACAGCTGGCAACTGGCAGCTGGCAAGCGGCTCAGAGGCTAACGACAACTAACGCATGCAAACAGCAAACATAAATGCATTTAAAGGCGAGCCTGGCACAGCAAACGCAAATGAAAGTCTCTGATATATCGAGTGTGCAACGTGCAACCGAAAAAAAAAAACACAAAACAACAAATTAAAAGAGAGAGAGGAAAATAAACCTAATACGCACACCTCGCACCACAGTTTCAGGGCTTAGTCACAAAATTGCAGTTGGCTGGACAATTTTTTCATTACTTAGCAAAACAGGCTTTTCTGTTGCGAAATATTCCAAAAAACAGCAGCTGAAACTAAGCTGTGATCGCTTTTCTCAATTGAGGTGATCTTATAAATCATCACTATTTTATTTATCACTATTTCAAATCTATTTTTTACATATTTTTAGAGATCTTCGATGCGAATTTCTCCTACATGGCACCAATACACACATCTTGCTGGCTCCATTTTCACCCATTTACCAATTTCTTTCGATTCGAATCGATTCTCTTAGGCAGTGATTAACGCCTCGGCATTAAATGTAGCCATTTAATACGGCCGTAATTAGATGCTGGAGTGAAATTAATGAGTTGGCCAGCTCATGAGGCTGGCTAATTAGCATAGATTAGCATAAGTGAGTTTGCTGGCAACTGTTTAATTGTTAAAATAAACGCCCCCCAATCAATTAGCAGCAATTGCCGCTGAAGGTAGGGGCACTCACAAATGATATTTGATCGGGCTGGAAAAGGTGGAAAACCCTTCGCAGCTGTAGGCAGTTGGCATTGCTGAATATTTCAAATTGGATTTGGCTGGCAAGGAGCGCAGGCGAAGTCCATCGGTTGCCATTGGATGCATTTACGAATGCCAGCAATTAATCTTTGTCCCAACTGCTGCTACTCAACTGCCAAACTCTACTGCATTTGCATTCACATACGCATTCAGATTCGCATCAGTGTTTGTTTGATGTTCGACGTTTGCCCGTTAACAGTTTGTGATTTCATTTAAGTATTTCATTGGGATTTCAGCTGCTGTGTGCGAGACAAGCAAACGGGCCAGTGGCTTACATATGTAAATCACAAACGGATTTGATCGGCCCCCTCTCCCACCACCCCCCTTCCGTACGCATTCCTTTCCTGCTGCAGTGGAGCATTGAGACAGTTGCAGCTGTGCACCAAATGACCATTTGGTGTTCAATGTGGCAGCCACAGCTTAACACGCAAATAAAGCAACTCCTGTCAGGGGCATAGTCTTAAATGCAACACACACACACACATCTATAGTATACGTATTTTGGCATGTTGCAAGTCCATATATAGAGCATCTGGTCGAATGAATGACAATCCATTGACATTTGGCTCGGGCATGCAAATGATTTTGGTAGCGTATTTGAATTTCCTTCTCTTGTTTATGGCTCCGGTTGCAAGGCCCAAAGGCACCCAAATTTATAGCCAAATTATAGCCCACACGCACACATACCCAAGTATTATTGGTCCGAACATTTGCAGCTAAAACTCAAAGATTGATATCTTGTGTTTTCCAATTACTTTTAAATAAAGTTAATTTTGTAAAATCTATCAGTTAAAAGTTTACTTTTTATATAGATATTCTATTGATATTTTTGATATTTCTTTTGTCACTCTTCAACCAACTACAGGATATCTTCTAGTCAAGCACCCGCTAATCAACTATTGCTGTATCCTTTGAATTTCCTGGTGGAATTCTTGGAAGGAGCAGCTACTAATTTGCGCTTAACAAACGCATTGCGCGCGCTGCCCTCATCTGAGCTTTGTGCTGTCACGTTGTAATCAACAGGCTCGTTAAGGTGCAAAGGTGCACACACACACACACACACACACACACACACACACACAAGTGGGCCCTGCTAAGAGCCAGGCAGCCATTTAAGCCGATTGATTGACGCTAATAAAAATGTTCAACACAAAAGCGCAACAATGCGGATGCCAAGGAGAGGCTATAGGATGGATTGGGAAGGGGAGGGCGGGGGAGGAGCGGTTAAATGGGGGAGTGCTGGGCAATAGCAGCGACGCTCTGGCTTTCTGTTGACTTCCGCTTCCCGTTGGCACTTTGGCAACAATGAGCGGGAATGAGGTTGGCCATAAACGGCTGGCGGAAGTGAAGCATAAAGCGGCTGGCTTGGGAATCGCTCGCTTATTGAAGGCGGCTGCCAAACAGGCGGAAGCCTGCGAGGGTGTGTCGGACGGGCGGGGGGCGGGCGATGCACTTTCACTGCAAATCACATAATGGCAACAATAAGGAAATCGCATGTGAAAGGCCGCCAGCGGCGGCAAACGGAGCAGCCAAAAGAAAACACAAAACAAAGTATCAAGAACTGTGAGAAGAGCAAAGCGGGACGGATAGAATAAAAGGTAGAGAGCGGAAGGCTGCTGCCTGCCATTTTCCTGAGCTGCGCTGGCTGCGGTTGTCGACTATTTATGAACTGTAAGCCCTGTACAAGTTTTGCCCCAAAACACACACACAAACATACTTACAACAACAGCAGCTGGGAGGAAGCAGGATTGGAGACGGGGCAGACTGGCATTAAGTTGAAGCCACTTTTGTGCCCCTTGGCAATTTCAAGGGCGTCGATTCGAAGTCAAAGTCAAGCACAGATTCAGAGGGCTACCAAGCTACCCTTCCCATTTGTCCATTTCACTTTCAGTGCTGGCCACAAATCTGACTGAAAGGGATATTTTTAAAGTAGCTGAGTTTTCACTTGAAGTTGGTGTAGGATGTTCGTAAACATCAATTCATTTAAAGCCGCACCAATGCACAAGAACACACATATTGGCTCTTGCCACATATTTAATTTCATTTATATTTCTCGATTGCAAATTTTTAACTTTTCCTTAAAAGCGAGCGCCTAAAAGTGTGCAATGAAAAATTGGTAGCGCACGCTGGCGCTTTGATGTTGTGCATGAATGGCTTCCACAACAGAATGTATGTGTGTGTGTGTGGGTGAGTGTGTTTCAGTGAATATATGCGTCTTCGCTGAGCTTCTTTCATACATTTTAATTGCATTTTTTGTATCAAACTCATATTTATTGTATGCCAAGCAGTCATGTCCTCTGTGTGTGTGCGTGTGTGTGTGTGTGTGTGGAGGAGGAGTTTTTCCATTAACAGGAGGAAATTAAAACGAAAAGCCCATAAAAAAAGGCACAGCAACAATTTATTATTGTTCAACCAGCCACTAATTGCATTATTTGTGAATGTTTGATTTTCATAAATTGTATTTTTTTGCCCAATTTATTCTAAAATATATGGTGAAGTGTGTCTTTCATTTTTTCAATTTTAACTGAACTCATTAATAGTTGCCGAATTGCCAACAAGCGCAATAAAATATATTCAAATTTATTGACTTTTGCGCAAGCCAAATACAATTTTTGAATAAATAACTGGAAATTGCAAAAAAAAAAAATCAAGCTCTAAAATAATGTGTCAAATAATTTAATTCAATTCTGAAAGTTTTTTTTTAATATAAATTCAAATATTTTATTTTTTTTATTTTAAACTGTAATATTATCCATGATAAATTATAAAATATCTAGTAAAAAAGTTAAAGTTTACTTAAAGCTTAAATCTGTTGACTTTAAAACTGCACAGAGAGAAAAAATCAAGTATTCCGTACTTGAAACGGCACATTTCAGACTTCATATCTCACTAAGATTGAAATTACTAAAGTCAAGCAGATCGTACTTATATCAAGTACGACTTTTTGAGTCCGACAATTTAAGTATTTAGTATTTTCATA
>SCDY01002372.1:0-14016 GCA_004143825.1 Drosophila micromelanica | reverse complement strand
TATCGATCTTTTGAAATAAACTTGATCTGCGTATGGTATATACGAACCGAATGAGTCCAAGATCAGCTTTCTAGCTTTTGTAGTCTCTGAAATCGACTCCTTCTTACAGACAGACGGATAGACAGACAAACAGGCGGACATGGCTAAATCGACTCGGCTAATGATGCTGATCAAGAATATATATACTTTATGGGGTCGGAGATGCTTCCTTCTGCCTGTTACATACATTTGCACAAAACAAATATACCCTTTTTTACCCATTTTTAATGGGTTCAGGGTATAAAAACTTCTAAATCTTAGCATATATAGCCTATAGGATTACTCTTTACTTCTGTATATTTTCAGGTTTGGTTTCAAAATAGAAGAGCGAAATGTCGTAAACATGAAAATCAAATGCATAAGGGTAAGTAAAAATATTGTAGTCTATATCAAATATCCAATATATTAAATTATGTATATAAGTAATTAAGTTTTTTCCCTTGATTTTGATTTTTTAAATTGTCTACTAATAATAATAACAAGGATTTTGTTTACAAATGTTCACAAAGAACAAAATAAAAGACAGGCCATATTCGACAAACGCTTTAAAGTCCCCGCTACTATAACATTGAGTTTAATATAGATATTTATGTTAATATGACAATAAAATTCCATTGTACTTATAATGTTAAGCTTCATAAAACTTTTTCCAAAAATGTCACAAGTAAATTTTAACGAAACTTTAATAAATGGCTATAAATTTGCTAACAGGGTAGCTTATAACACTTTTACTTTCTCTTGCTCAGAAAGTTTGTGTGATATTAAAATTAAAAGTAACGCGCAATTTTAAAATTCGCATATGCTGTGATTTTTCTTGGACTGCAAGTAAATTCCCCTATGTGCTGCAGCGACAGCGACACAAATCATTGCCAACTTAATCAAATTAAATATTCCAGCCGTAAAAGTGGAAAATAAAAATGTTATCGACTGAGCTGGGGTGTTGATGAATGAACATAAAGCTATGAAAGCAGAGGGTGGTATGAGTTTGATATATTAATGATGATACATTTGAATAAACTGTGAAACCATGACATATTGTGTTAACCAGTTCGTTAAATAAAGACGTCACAGGCATTAAGACAACTGTAACTGTGGCATTACAGTTAAGCCGTAAACTTTCAACATTTACTTAACTAATTGCCATGTTATTTTAAATTTACATAAATTCAAAATAAACTTCAACAGAAGGATTGTGGCTTAGGATGGCATTAGTAAGGGTGCACAAATAAAAGAAAAATGAACAGAGAGGATATAAAACATAAAATAAAATAAAAGTTTAACCAATTTTTAATTGTAGGAAAAGGGGCTTAAACTAAGATGCCAACTAGCTATTCAGTTTAAAAGCTGTCGTCATGAAATATAGCGTAAGTGGCGGACTTATATATCATAGTCAAACATGGCAATTGTGAAAATAATAATACTGCCAACATATCTAAAAAATATTACCAACAATAGAGTTCTCTATAATATAAAATTGCATTATTTCTGCAACGGTACAATATAAGTATCTCTTGCTGTTACCTTTATGATTTCATGACGGGAAACCATATTTCAGGTAAAGTTATACCACAACCGAAATAGGGTTATAGGAACAAACAGTACGAAAATAAATTTTTATATGAAAATGCCGTTTGGTATAAAAATATTGCTTACACAGATTATAGGTCTGAAGCATATTTTAATCTTTCGCACCAAAAAAAACCTTTTCCTCTACCTTGTTATATTTTAAAAAATGTTATCTTGTTCGATTTACTTAAAGTTAACTCAGGATAATATGTGTGTACATAGGTTGTTGAGTGAACTGAGCTTAGGGGAAGAATTGTTAGGCTAAGGAAAGCAAAAAAGTAATCAAATTAAAATTCGAATGAAAAAGAACCTTTTTCATATAGAGTAGAGTATCGTTTTATGGACTTATATCAATTCTCAGAATTTTTTATCGCCACGAAAAGAAATAGCCCTAAAAGCAAAACACTGCATAAATGACGAAGCTAACCTGGTCCTGGCCTTGTGGTCCCTTGAGTGTCATTTTGATATGTGTCTGTCTGGCCTTGGTCCTGAGATGGGGGTGTAGCAGGAGGTTGGGACAGCAAGAGCGAGAGAATCAAGCACTCAATGGTGGGTGTTTTTATGGCAATAAATTAGAAAATGAATTCAATTACTTGTCACGAATTTTTGTACCGATTTGCCAAATTGGGATGTTCATTTGTATTTATGTACTTGGATTAAGGTATGTGCTTATGTAAATTATTTACACATAGAAACAAACTGACTCAATCGTCAGTCTACAAATTTGTTAAGGGCTTAAATAAATTAGCAGAAACAGTGCAGTTGGATGTAACCGACAGCACAATCTTCGTTCCCAGTGTAATAAGCGAAACATTGGTTGTACATATCAAAATATAGAAGCAATCAAACATGATTTACAATTTTTCTTTTTAATTTATATATTTTGAATGCAGAATCAATCTGTAGCATAAACCATACATGCAAATCGGTAATGTTTGAAAAAGTTATGGGAGAATCTGTTTTAATGATTACATACTAATTGTAACAATTATTCTCTTTCACTTCCTTCAATCTCTCATCTCCCATGTTCTCTCTTATTTTCTCTCTCCCTCTCTCTTTTACTCGCTTTGTCTCTCTCTCTCTTACTCTTATTCTTATTCTCTCTCCCTCATCCTTACTCGCTCCCTCCAATTCGCACTTCTGTTTCTTTCTCTAATTTTCTCTCTTTCTCTGTCTTTGTTACTAGTTTCTGTCTCTCTATCTCGCTTCCTCTCTATTTCTACTAATCCCTCTTCTTACTGTGGATCTCTCCTTTACTCTCGTTTGCTAATTATATTCTCGGCCATCAACAATAGCCGATTTAACTTTATGTCTTTCTATATTAGTGATGTTAGGAAAAATTTATTTTTTTACATTTTAATCGATAATATATTTTTGATATATCAACGCGTCGATTATGATCATTACAATTTCCTTATCCGATGTGAAAAATTTCCATTTAGGATTAGTATTTCTAATTTGGTTTTTTTTTTTGTATATTTTGAGTTTTTGTAATAAGACTCAACACTTTATCTTACTCATTTGTCACGAGTACATAAGTTATCGCCGGACTCTTGTGTTTATTTATTGGTGTTGAATGCTTAGTTTATGGCAGTCGGTTCGATGATTTGGTGAGGTAATTTTATTTTATTATGCGTGAGATACGCTAAGCCTAATTATTACTTGTGTATTAACTCCATATCACAAGTCTCTAAGTTCAATAGCGGCGAAAAAATTGCGGGATACGTACAAAAACTTATAAGAGGCACGTTATGCATGTGTTCATATTTATATGTGTATCTATGTGTACATATATATGCATGACTAAAAATAAGTTCAAATGTATATTGTTGAACATGTTTTATTTTATTATTATTATAAATGATTTTAATATTTCAGGTATTTTACTAAGTAGCCGAAGTCCACCGGTGTCAACGCCTCTTGAACCTTGTCGAGTGGCACCCTATGTAAGCTTGGCTACAATCCGTAATACGAACTCGTCTATTATGCCTCCAACTAACTCCATAAGCAATGTGCAGCAGCAGTCTGGAAAGAGCGCCGTTGGCATTGTTAATAATCGGACTACATCGCCGACAGCTGTAGCTACGGCCGCAGCTGAACATTTTTCCGGGAGCGTTGCAGCAGCAGCTGCTTTTTCAGCCTTCGATCCAGCCATTTTATCTGCTGCTGCTCATCAGGTAAATGTATAAAGTATAAAATAATTGAACATTTTGCTAACTTATTTTGTAACTTCAGTATGCGGCGGCAATTAGTAACAGAAGCAGACCCGCTGGACTTTTCCCATTGCCGCAGTATCCGCTGCATTTGGCCGCATTTGCTGCAGCGCACAAAAACTCCAGCATAGCGGATTTACGAATGAAAGCTAAAAAGCATTCCGAATCATTAGGCCTTGAAGCAGATATAGTTATTTAGTACATAATTTCCGATTTAAATTAGGGTTAGGATAGTCTAGAGTTGTCTATTTTAAGACATTTGACTATTAAAATTAATATTAAAACGAAGAATCACAATAACTACAATTACCACTAATAGATTTTTACTATAAGTATGTTTAAATAAATACATAAATACTTAGTTGTCTTGTTCTTAAAGCTTTTGTTTTGCATTTAAGGTTTTTTTTCAATTATGTAGAATTTTAAATAAAATCACCGGACCTCGATAGTCAAATCAAAATATATTGAAAGACCTTCGTTTCAGTAATAAAGAAATACCAAAACAACTGTTAGCAAACCAGTATTCTGTTAATGGGAGGAGTTTCGTTGTACAGAGTTTTTTTTATGTTATGTTTGGTAGTTTTCTGTTAACAATTGAATATCTTGCTGCCTAACTATTAGTACCATAAATATAAAACACATTTGTTTTAATTAAATTGAGTATTTTTTTTGGTTTATCAACTAAATGGGAAATAATTTTGTGTTCCACAAGTGAATACAATTTGGTATCATTCGAAAATGTTTAAAAATGTCATCGCCTGATACCTATCGGAGGTCCTATAAACTACTAATTTAAATATTATTATGCCGTTATTTCGTCTATGAGACAAATCAACATTTCTTGAACAAACAATTCAATAAGCAATTGAATAAGCACATATGCAAAAAGAAAATTAAACAAAAAACAAAACAAACAAAATAAAAAACGAATTTATATAAATTCGGTATTAATTAATGTTTTGTTTTTAATCAACACTAAATGTTTTTAATCAACACTAAATGTTTTTGAAAAGTAGTTGTAAATAAAATAAATGTTTTTTGGACTATACCGACCTCTGAAAATTATGACTATGCTGTATTTAAGGTATTTTTCGCTTAAGTATTATCGAAGTGTTGATTCAGTATTTTTGTCTTGGAGGATACGGCCATACTCTTACTTTCTCAGCGAAAATTCTTTATTTTTATTTAGTATTTCGTTTTCATTAAAATATACATGCTTGATAAAAAGTTTTATAATAATGTATTTATGAAAAACTATGACAATATGTGAATAAACAAAAAAGCCGATCAAAATAAATGTGCAAAGCTTCGAATTGGTAAAACGCTCCGTCGGCACCGAAAATCCGATCTCCACCTAAAGTAATGAAACGATCATAAAGTGAAAATTAAAGTGACGTTTACACTGTCTAGACTTCGAAGGTTGTTTTTTTTTTTTGTGTTCGTCATTTGTAAGTTACTTTTTAAGATAATTATAGTTAACAGATGTCGCGAGTGTGTAAGAAATGCAATTTATAATAATTATGTTTTTCAGTTTGACCGTTTATCCTTTATATCCTGGTTGTTTGCTTAATGTAATTAAGTAATAGTAAAATGAGCACTCGCCTGTTGCGCATTCACATCATTCACACCAAAAGATGCAAAGGGACTGAAATTGGGGTGTAGTCGGTGCTTGCTTAATTCATTCATTTGTAACGTTGACTCTGTGTGTTCTCACATATACATACATTTATACAATGTTTAAGTGTTTGTATAAATATACCTCCATATGTTCTATAACGTTTACTCCAATTGGCAAAAATGCCTGCTGTTTACCCATCTCTCTCTATTGTGCTGTCTTTATCTTTCATACGTCAAGTTTTTCTCTTTGATTACGATTACACGTACTACATTATATTTACCCTTTCTGCTTGGCTGACTCAATTAATTCTTTCAGTTCAGTTACAGTCGGCGTTCTCTCACTTTTTGCTTACTTACAAGACACACTCGCATTCAATTTGCACAATAATACTTTCCGTTAGTGGAGTCATTAGCCTCTTGAAAGCTCTTAAGCTTTATACCTAAATTTAAGCTTCACTCCTCTAGTGTTGTTATATTTTGTTTGACTGTTGTATTTAATTTTCTAAACTTATCTGGGTGAGGAATGAAAACGCCGTTCTCTCAAACTAATTGTAAGAATTGGATTTTCAGATGCTTTTATGAATATGTGAATATACTATATAGGTAATCTTAGGTATCTTAGCATGTTATATTAGTATACGAATTCTAATAAAATGTTGTGCTGTGGCAACATTTTAAAAGACAAAATATATTTTTAGCAGTAAGCACACCATCTCCCAGAATTAACTTGCTATGTCTAATATATGTTGTCTTGCCTTCCAGCTTTACTTAATGCATGTATACAATATGTTGAATTAGGTGAAAAAGATGTGATGGCGAAAATGGCATCTGGTGACCTTTCGTTGACCAGCACAAGCAGTCAAGAGGGTAAGTATAAAGCACAAGGTTAAGAACCAATCAATTTAAATATTACATTGTTTGTAGAAGAGAGTTCTGAGTATGCGGGCTATGATAATACATTGCGACCACCATCAAACTCTAGTGGTAGCACAACAGCTGCCAATATGGCCAATAACAATAGACCTACAAAGGTGGTCAGCAGTGGAGGAGGCGTCGGGGTTGTTGGAACCAGTGTCAAGAAATATGAACTACTACAGTCGCAGTACGAGTCAGCGATGTTGGAGTTGACTTCGCTGCGCCATCAACATTCAAATTCGGAGCGGCGCTGCGATGAACTAGCTACGCAATTAAATTTTTATCAAGAGCACTATATGGCTGATCGCAATAAGTTTACGGATATTGTAGCCGAAAGTGCGCGCTTAAAACTTAAACTGATGGTGCTTGAGAACCAAAACCAGAACAACGGAAATGCTTCAGCTTCACAACCGTCAACAGCCGGAAGCAATGCCTTTTATTATGGTAAGTTACAAACGCCATGTGATGGCAGCTGTAACAGCAGCGAGAAATTGGCAGAGCTAAAAAAGGAACGCAACTTAATAGCTATGGAGCGTGAGAAATACAAAAAATCATACATTGAGTTGGAAAAGGAGCGGAATTTTTATCGCGAGCGCGGCGATGAGAATCAAACTTTAAAAGTTTTATTGTCTAAGGAGAAAAAGCTTGTTATTTCATTAAACGAGGAGTTAAATCAACTTCTATCCGAAAAAGATAACGTACTGCAAGAGCATCAAAAGATGTCTGACGATCTGGCTTTAGCCAACAAAGAAATCGAGCGTTTAAAAAAAGATGAGCTTGTATACAAGACCGAATTAAAATCGTTGCAATTAGCAAATGCGGAGCATAAGAAACGTGATCTACTCAAGTCGCGTGAGAGCAGCTGGTCCAAGGAGTTCAATAATGATAGTAAAGAGGAATTGGAAAAGCTGCGTAAAAGCCTCGACAAGGCTCAGTCCGAGGTTGAGCGCGCACTGCAAGATGCGGAAGAGGCAAAACGTGTGCGCGACTGGGTAATCTCTCAACGTGAGAAAATAGTGCAAGAGCGCGACTCTGTAAAGACGCTTTGTGATAACTTGCGTAAGGAGCGCGACAAGGCCATATCCGATTTGCTGATGGCTATACGCGACAGCGAGAAGATCAAGAAACAGAAAGATGAGGCGCAAAGAAAAATTGATGCACTCAAGGAGCAGCTTGAAAGTCAAACAATTACAAATCCAGCTACGCCGTCAGACAACGCTTCACGTCGCAGTTTTCGCTTGAGTAGTTGTGATGATCTGCTGGAAATTGAATTGTGCAACTACCATGATTCTGATTTAGGCATAATATTGGATGATAGTAATAAGCGGCAACTGGTTTGTGGTGTCACCAACAGCTCACCTGCGTTTGGCAAGCTCAAGATAAACGATGTTATATGCAAGGTGAACAACTTGGAGTGCCAGGGAGTGTCTAAACGAATGGTCCAAGATGAAATTCGCGCCTGTGCGCCACGTTGCGTGCTTCTCGTTTCACGCACTCGCCATAGCAAAAGGCACTCGTACGCTGTACAGCTTAAGACAAACAGTCGTGATGATATCGGCTTGCAGCTAGACATGGGCGTCTTTATAGCCAAAATAGAACCCAACTCGTTAGCCTTCTATGAGCCGGAGTTGGATGTAGGCGATCGCGTGCTCAGCATTAATAACAAATCTATGGATTCGGTGCAGTCTATTGATGAGGTGATGCAACTGCTGAATGCTGACACTGTCAACATATTTGCTTTGAAGTATGTACCAGAGCAGCAGTCGGAAACACATTGTCGCATGACCAGCTCATCAGCGCAAACCGATAGCTCCATTGACTCCATGCCACACTTAAACAGTAGCACCGGTGTGGCTGGCGGCAGCAGTAGCGCTGCTAAGCATCCGTCCAAATTTGCAGACTTTCTCCGTAAACTGAAGTTCAGTAAACCGGGTACAGCCGATGATAGCTTTGAACAGGAGCATGATGTAGCCATTGCGGCCTTGGATTCAGTGCTTAGCGAAAATAGCTCTGAGAAAAGCAAGGAAAATCCTTTTCGACGCCACAAGCGAGGAAAAAAAGGCGAAAAGGAAGCCAAAAGCATGGGCACCTGGCCTCGCACCAATATCTCACACGATAATCCAACGGGCACTATTGTCCAACGTGGTGGTGAAAAAAAGCGCGCACTTATGTCGCTCTTTACTGCCGGTCCTATAAACGTGGATAAAGATGACGATGTTGCAGAACAGGTGAACTCAAAACCGCAAACACAGCTTCAAGAGCTGCTTCCGCCGCCGTTGCCACCCCAGCTGTCTAAGCCACGCAATGCTAATGGCGGTGCGATCAAAACGCACCCCAATCGTAACTCTAATCCTGTTAGCAATGTGTTGGCTTCCACACTTTTTCAGACTGGCAATGCGGTTGTGACCTATCCGCGACACTCGCTCTATGGAGGCGTTGTAACTTCGCCGGAGGATAAACACCTAATGCAACGACCCGCTCCGCTAATGGGTGCTAATGCACGCGTAAAGCTGCACGGACAGGAACGCACCGCGCGTTCACATAATCCACATCGATTTTCATTGAATATACCGCCAAGCGGAGGCGATTTCTATCAGCCCAAAACTAGTGGTCAGCAGGCACAGCAACAGGTTGTTCCAGCAGTTGCAGCTGGTGAATTTCCTACGCGCAAGCAGCAAATGTTTGATATGTTTCAACCGCCACCACCACCCCTACCATTGCCTAAAATGAACGCCATATTTGTGCCTCTGCATCCACCACCACGTGTTTCTGGCGGTAGTGGCTCAGCAGGTTCTGGTTCTGGTGGTCCGGTGGATATAATATCGCTCAAGTCACAAAACTCCATAGAGTCCATGTTGTCAGCAAAGAGTCCGCCTGTTAGTGATTGTAATGTGTATCCAAAACGCACCGTTCCACCCATGCCAGCTAAGCATGTGCCCAAATATCCTAGCGATAGCGAGAGCATTGGCTCTGGCATCTTGGTCACAGCTGGGCACAATTATTTACCGCCGCATCAAGCGCATATAGCCACAGTGGGTAATCGGCATACGCAACTCTTTCCCAGTTTTCCACCCAGCAGTCATGGTCTACGTTATATGCGACGTTCTAGTCCCTTAACGTTGCCCTCACCGCCACCGTCAACTATGGCGACGACATCGCAGGCCCCTTCGCAGACTCAGCTAGAAAGTAATAGCAACGGCAGCAATATTGGAATACCAACTGAGCTTGAATTTGTGCCTGGTCAGCAGCAGCACCAACATACCCATCAGCTTTTGCAGCACCCGTCGTATATTGAATATAACCAGCAGCAAACGCAGCATTATCCTTATACCCTTGCAGGCGTATCAGGTCCTGCAAATGGCGTTATTTATGAAGGCGGTACATTTCCGCGAAAAAAAGACAATCAACGTCTACGTATTCCGTCAAATCCCAGCGTGGCCAGCAACAGACAGAACAGCAACAACCTGGTCAAAAACAGCTCTGGTTCTATTGATCATCACTATGCCACCAGTAGCAACTCCGGTCACATAACTGTACCTGTGTCAATGATGAATTCTGCGCTACACACAAATTATGCTGCGAATGTGAGTAGCATAAATGGGGGTTGTGGCGGTGGGGGCAGCGGAAGAGGCTCGCCCATGCCACAGGTGCATGTGGAGGTACTTAGTCATGGTGGGCCAAGTGGCAGTGGCAAACGCAGTTCCAATGTGGCCACGGATTTTTTATGCCCTGGAGATCTTAGAAGAGTCACGATCGATAAGCGAGACAAATCGCTCGGAATTACCATACAGTGCAATAACAATGGAGGCGGTATTTTTGTGTCCACAGTTGCCGACAAGAGTACCGCAATGCGTGCCGGTCTCCAAGTGGGTGATCAACTCTTGGAAGTTTGTGGTATTAACATGCGTGCAGCTACAAACGAAATTGCGGCGAATGTGCTGCGCCAGTGCGGCGATTCCTTTACAATGTTGGTGCAGTACAACCCAGAGAGTAAGTACATAGATGCTATAAAATGTGCGCTCGGTATAGTGAATTGTGCAAACTTTATTTAATTGGGAAATACGTTGGAGCTTTGGAAGTTTCGTAAAACGGAACGGAAAACTTAGCTAAGGCTTTTAAACTTAACTGATGCACAGTGCAAGAGTTATCATAGTTTATAAATTACAGCGTCATTTATTTATTTAATTTTCAGTTATTTTCCCAATCAGATAAAAACAAACTAGTTATAAGGCTTTAGTCATGGTTGCCCGACTAGAAGATACCCTGTACCCTGCAATCTGGCTTCATAAGCATTTCAGCTCGTTTATACATATATTTACAAATTCACACATACACACACACACACACATCTGCGTCTGGTTTACAGAAACATAACCCACTAAATTTGGTGCCTCTAGCTTTTACAGTTTCTGAGGTATTGTAAGAAAACAAAATGATGTTATCGATTTGTATTGATATTAATGGTTCTGTATATGAAATATACGAACTGAGATAATCTTTTTAGCTTTTGAAGTTTCTGACACCGCTGCGTTCAAACGAACGGACAGACGGGAATGGCTATGTCAACTCAGCTCGTCGCCCTGATCAAGAATATACTTTATAGAGTCACAGATGCATCCTTCCGTCTGTTGCATACATTTTAACAAAATCATTATATCCATTTTCAATGGGTTCAGGGTATAAATATACATTCAGCATGCAGTATTCTTGTAATAACTTTATAAAAAATAAATCTAATTTATTAAATTATCTTGCAGAGTTTCACTCAACTGAGACGTACGAAGGTGTACTTAACCTGGAACCAGAATCTCCCCTTAATCATTCGGGCTCCCCAACGCCCCGCAATTCCCCACGGCCGCCGGCTCGCAGTGTGCAAGCGACGCTGCCGATACAGGGTCTATCTTTGAATCCCTCAGCGGTATCTGTTTCCCGTGCGCCGCTCTCTCATCAGTCTATTAAGGATCAGAGCTTTACCGATAGCTTAGAAAATCAGTCAGACATTAGTAGTAGCCAGGATATGCCTTCGTCGGCCGCCACAACGACGACTACGACCGCTTCAGCTGCCTCAACTGTCTATGACGAGGATACTAAGCTGACACTGCCTTCAACATCGGGAACAGTAGCTCCTGAGTGTAAGTTCATCGAAATGTGTTTAAGTAAATTTAATCATAAAACTAAAGTTATTTTCTAAATGACCTAATAGGTTTTTTTAGCTATAAAAAAATTTGTGTTACGCCGTAAAACAATGACAACTATTCGAAGTATCTAATCTGATAATAGCAAGTTTGTCTATACCTCTAACGAATGAGTAAACATTGCTCTGTTTTCAAGTTATTATGTTAATCTGTGCATAATGTTGTTTTGATACCATCACATAAAACAAAAGTGAACAATTCGTAGGTGCCCGATTTTAAGATATCCTGACCCCGCTGCGAACTGCCGTAACATATATTTCAATTTATATATACGTACATAAACCTATTCGTCAAGCTGTGCAATATACTAAGCTTGTTTCTCAAGTCCTAGTTATGGAAAATCAATTCTTGAATAATTATGTTATAATATATGGTAAAATAATCTTAATGTATATATGAATCACAGTAATGGTATAAAAACACAAATATTTTTGATTTAATGCGAACATATACATACCGAATTTGTTGACCAGACTCCTGCAATCTTGCTATGCTAGATAAACTACGTATAAAAGTCGATATTTTTCAATTAGATGGAAACCATTAAACAATAGTTTTTTTTAGACATGGTCAAGAAGGGTTGCCTATCTACTTACAGCTAATTCATAAATCCTTTGCAGCTCTCCGATTTGTAACACTTCACATGGATAAATCAAAAAATCTCGGCATCAAGCTTTTCGGAGGTAATAAGGTTGGCATCTATGTGCATGACGTGGCTCCCGGCTCTCCATCAGATCACGCCGGCATACGTAAAGGTGACCTAATACTAGAGTACAATGGTGTCGATCTAAATGGATTTACCGCTGAACAGGCTGCTAATGAGATTTCCAAGCTCACTGACACTGTCACAATGCTAGTGCAAAACAAGTTACAAAGTAAGTGAAGCTTTAACTAAGTCTGAATGCATTTGTTGTATTACCTTTCTGCAACTTTTTCGCTTCAGCGCTCAAGCAAATTAAAGATACACCAGGCGATTCGTTTTATATACGTGTGGGGTTTGATCGCATTGGGGAACTGAATGAAGAGGACTTGCGTTTTGTCAAGGATGAGGTGCTTTACGTGGATAACACGGTGTTTAATGGAACGTTTGGTCTATGGCGTGCTTGGAAATTAGATACAATGGGGCATCGTAAGGAGTGCGGCATTATACCTAGCCAAATGAAGTATGTAATGCATTAATATCTGTAAGAATTAGCATATGTTATATATTGTGTTAATAAGATACCTATTTTATTCTGATTAAACTAATAAAAAGGTGCCTTTATTTGATATACCCATCAAATATTACTTATGTATACAAATTTTGAATAATTAAAAAGCAAACGATTTATTAAAATTATTCATATCTTTTCAATACCTTTTAATAATTAATTTTTTTTAGGGTAGAAGAAGAGTTGCGTTCGGGCGAGGTAGTAGACTGTGATTCCAGCGCGACGCGACGCGGAAGCACCTCAGCGCGCCGTTCATTTTTTCGACGAAAGAAAAATCAGAGAAGTTCTTCGCGCGACTCCACGGAAATAGCCAGCTTTAGCAACACGCAGTTGAGTTTCTTTCCCGACTCGGGTATTTTAAACGATGATGGTGGCGTCTTAAGCTATCAGCGGGTGGAACTCCTAGACTGTGAGTTTTTATTAAAAAGATCTTTAATCACACAACTAATTCGATGTGTTATATAGCGCCAATACGCCGACCAGTGCTGATCATTGGACCGTTGTCAGAGTGCTTAATAGATCGTTTAAAGATCGATTTTTCCAATTTATTTAAGTTGTGCGAGGTAACAACCATGGATTGCTCGCAGGAAGCTATGGAGGAGGGTTTGAAAGAGAATATATTCGTGGACTATCGTAGACGTGGAAACAAATTTGAATGTACTACTATAGAGGCAATAAGTAATGCATGCAAAATTGTGAGTTTCTTTTATTTATATTATCTAAGACTTGGGTATAAACTAATGATGTGCAGGATCGTCGCCATTGCATCCTGGATGTGTCAATTTCAGCTGTAGAGCGACTTCAGCGTTTGCAAATCTATCCGATTGTACTACTGCTGCGCTTTAAGTCGGCCAAGCAAATTCGAGATATACGTGATTTTGGTACCGATAAAATATCAGCCAAGGCAGCTAAAGAGATGTACGAGCGAGCTCTAAAACTAGAGTTTGACTATAAACAGTACATATCTGGTGAGTAATTGCTCTTATTATTATAATATAATAATATATCTATGTAATTGAACTTTTCTTACTTAAAAAATCGAAAAATATGAAAAAGCATATATGATTTTAGAGGTATAATGAATGTTTCCATTATGCAGATACACTGCACTGTAAATGGGCTAGTACACTGTCTTTTGATAAGCTATTTAATTTATACAATTTTTTATTATTTTATTTGTATCATATTTATATAGCCGTAATACCAGGCGTAAGCATCAAGCATATGTGCACACAGATCAAGGATGCAGTTGATAAGGAA
>SCDY01002371.1:0-14019 GCA_004143825.1 Drosophila micromelanica | reverse complement strand
TGGGGTCGGAGATGCCTCCTTCTACCTGTTACATACATTTCAACAAAACCATAATACCCTGTTTCACCCATTTTCAATGGGTTCAGGGTATAAAAAACGTGCTAACAGAGCTGAGTAAACTACACTTGGAGAAAAACACAGTTCCAGTCTAAGTAAAAGCTAAATAATAATATTTATGAAATATTACGATTAAAATTTCCTTTGATACGTTAGTTTATTTTAACAATATTTTAAATATTTTATAAAATTTATTAATTGTTTTATGATTATTTTGTATTATGCAATTTTTTGTATTATATATATTAAAATAGAGAAATAATTTGCCCAAAAAATATGATAAAAATCATTGACATTAAAATTAATGGTCTGTAAATATTATATATTCTTTTCTGTTACTTCACCTAAATGCAACTAGATTCAAGTGAAAGAAAAGCAGTTTTAAAAAATTACTACGAATAAAAAGTATTTTCCTTTTTGGATCAAATATTTTCGTATGTAAAAAATACCTAATGAAAGAGAACAATAAACAGTGTATGTGACTTGAAAACTCCGCTCAAATCCAGGCAACAGTCAACAGTGGGCGTGGCATTTAGTAGTTGCATCAACAATTCAGTGGAGCATCATTTGAAGGCTTTTATTTATCTCAGCTCTTTTGCCGTGCTGCAAAACCGAGTCTAGCTAGCTTTTGACGAGCGCCAGCTCGACTTTAACTGACAGTTGTGCAGCTGCATTTGCAGCTGCCACAGTTTGTGTGCACTTCATTTGTATCGCATCACGCATTGTTGCAAAATGTTGCACAGCAAACAGCAAACCGGCCTTTTTGTCAGGCAAAAACCGAGCGAGTTTTCCTTCAACTTTTGCCGCGTCCAGTTTCAACTGTATCTCTCTGATGCTTTCTCGCAAATGGATTTTCTTTGTGTTGACTAGTTAATGCGGAATTTTCTGCGCTCTCTTTTGTTTCTCTTTGAAGCGATCTTGGTCTTTGCTTGAAAACTTATTTGTGCTTAAACCATTTGCGAATTACAAGCGAATTTCCCAAGCTGACTAACTTCAAGTTAGCTTAAAGCATATTGCTTTACACTAGTTACCTTTTCGGTTGTTAGTAAACAGATAAATACTGTGAACTTTACATACAATTTATCAATTATATGTTTCAATATTCTGTAAGCGATTTTAATATGCTAAATTGTGCTTAAACCACTTGGGAATTATAAGTGAAATGAGCTTTAAATATAATTTGTATCTACCTAAGTGCAATATATGTGTGTATTTCAAACTTTTGCTGAGTAAAAAAATGAGATAATTTTTATACACACACCCACACTCAAACTATGATTTATAACTATTCAAAACTCACAAATTTCTATGCAGCGCCTAAAAGTATGCCACACACACACACACCCAGACACTCACACCCAGACACACACATATATTTTATTATGCATGCATTACTTATTACATTTGCAGCGCTTGCCATGGCCGAAAGACACAGAAGACGGCCATAGAAAGAGAGAGGGAAGGGTAGCCAGAGAGAGAGAGAGAGTGAGAGTGAGAGAGAGAGAGAGAGAGAGAGAGAGTGAGTTAGATAGATAGTCAGACACAGCGACAGACGGCGACCCAGCGAGCCTTTTTTGCCATTTGTCATACACAAAAGGCGATGTCAGCTGTGCCGGGAAATAAAAATTCACACACACACACACACATATACACATACATATATATATTGCTGCTGCTCGGTTGTGAATTTGCTGCCATTAGCCGGCGCGACAGTAACGGGATATGGCAGTGCACAGTTAGTTATGCGCTCTCATTGCCATAATTGGAGTCTTTGTGGAATGCCACAAATACGGCAGCTGCAGCCCCAACTTGCGACTTTCGAGCAAAGCGTACCTTTGATGGCTGCTGCATGTTGCATGTTGCAACACGCCGGACATGTCGATGCACGGCCTTCATTCGATACTCAGTTTGCAGCTCATTTGTGGCAGCAGCGAAATGTTGCAACAAAGGAAATGCATATGGCAAATCAGCGACTGTTGCAACTACTTGCAACGTGCAACAAAGGCGGAATGCCAAATGGCAAATGTTGCTCGTTACACACACACAAACACACACACACACACACACACTAGAACAGGTGCTGCTCGAAAGGTGAGCTCTTCACACTAAAACAAAAATTCCATTCCAAAAAAAATAAAAGAGAATTTATATTCTAATTACAAATTTAATTAAAAACATTTTTACTCGTTCGGCTCATAGGCTCGAACCTATATTTCAGCTTTTGGGTTCGACTCTTATATACAAGTTTGTTCAATTTAAAAAAAAGGAATTTCTTTAGAACACAAAACATTCTTTATTAAAAATTGTTAGAAATGTTTGAAAATTTTTAAATTGAAAAAGTTATATTTTTAGCTCAATATAACTTTTAAGTTAACGTATTTTGATTTGTGGTTAATTTTTCTTCCTCTTTGTGGTTAATTTTTGCTCAAGTGATAATTGAAAAAATCTATTTTCGGCTCATTAAAACTTTACTTGATTTCAGTAAAAACTTATTCACAGTAAAAACTTATTAACATTATTTTTTCAGAGTGTATTCGCCCTTAGCCACCTACATCATCAACATTGTTGTTGTTGTCAACGTCATGCGGCGTGACTATGACATTAGTTTGCGATGCATTCGCACACAGAATTCCGTTTGCCTCATGCCTCATACCTCATGCCACATGCCACATGCCTCATGCCGCATGTCAGCTGGCGGGGATGCGACAGACAACACTTGTATTCAAACAATCTAGTTCAACAATAGCCACTGCCAAGTGTTGGTTTCAAATGCCACCTCAATGTTTGCCTTGGTTTCAACTGGGGCAGCTCAGCTAGTTCAGAACTAGATCGACTCTATTAAATATATATATTTATAGATATATATATGTGAAATCCAAAAGCCGATAGCTTTATGAAATAACAAATAAATTGCTTTCAATTTAATGCACACAAATCAAACACTAAATCTGATGAGTTTGATCATTTTGGTTAAGTTATTTTACTTACTAATTCTACGATTCAAATTCTATTAAAAATACAAATATAAATTCCAGATTTTAAAAATAAAAATTTTACCAAAAGAAATAATGTAAAGAAAATTAAAATTTGTTTGTTTTAAATGCAGAAACATTCTGGGGTTAAATCATGATTATAATAATATCGAATGGAGATTCAAATTTTAATCTTTATTCTTTATATATTTATATTATATTAATTTTATTATATTATATTTCAATATATAATATATTAATTAAAATATATAATTTATATTTATAAAATATATAATTTATACAGAAACAGTAATTTCTTTTATGTTTGTTTTAAATGCAGATACATTCTGATTAAAATACTATCGATATATTTATATTATATTTTTGACCTTTCATGCTTATATTTGTAGTTTAATTAAATAATTTCAATTTATACGTATACAATAATTTTTTTTAGCTAAAAATTGTGAACTTTTGAATGCCTAAGAACTTATGGGTGTACCCAACAATTAGAGCTATCTTTTCTCTGTTGATGGCTGGGCCCTTTGTCCGGTTGTTATAAGTGCAACAACAACAATAACAACAACAACAACAACAACAACAACAACAACAACAACAACAACAACAACAATAACAAGTTAAACAACAACAATAGGCCACAAGTTAAAACCACAGCACGCAACGGGAATATGTTTCAAAGTAAACAAAACAACAAAGCGAACGGACACAAACAAAGCAATAGCAACTGTCGGTGCAGTTGTGGGAAAGGGGAGCGCGGAGGGGGAAAAGGGGGGGTGGTGGTGGTGGTGGTGAGAGGAAGGGTGGAGAGTGTGGGGAGAGCGGAACAGGGGCGAAGGGGCAGCTGGACGCTTTTCTGTCTCTGGTGACATTCATTGTCTGTGTGCATTTGTCGTTCCTCGTTTGGCTTTTTATACCCTGTACAGCATTGAGAAATATGTAAAAAAAAAAATGGGTATAATTTGAACAGGAAAATAGCGTTATCTTACGGCCAAACACCATAACAAATTACAGAGAAAAGTTTATAAAATAAATAATTTATCTTTAAAGACTTTAAATTTTATTTATAGCGACATTCTCGAGAAACTAATAATAATTGCAATATTTAATATATTTTTGTTTCGTTGCGGCTTTTTTGTCAAAATCGATAAATATCGATTTGACAACTATAAGAACTAGAAACTTTAAAATTTATATTGTCTTTATTATTATTTTTAAGAATTATATTTTTAAGTTTTTTCTGAACTACAAAACTTATTTTTGTCTATTTGTATGCTATGCAGCTGGTTGCAGAGCATCTTCTAGTCGGTCCCTCCCACTTTTGGTAGGTGCTCGTTGTTGTTTGTTGTTTTATTGCTGACATCCTTAGACCTTGCGCCCTCTCGCTGTCCCACTTCATTTGCATTGTCCTTGCTTATTGTTTGCGGTTGCTGCAATAGCTAAGCAATGACACACACCCCAGCAGACACACACACAACACACACACACACACACACACACACACACACTCACACACACACTCACATTGTTGTGGCGTTGACAGCTTCTGCTATTTTAGCCAGCGGTGACAATTGCATTTGTTTTGGTTTTAATTAGCTAACGAAAACCGCAAAAACTGCAAAATAATTGACTGAGCGTGCACAAAAGAGATGTAAAAATAGTGAAAAAAAAAGAAAGAGAGAGAGAAGGGTAGAAAGAGAGAGAGAGAGGGTGCATCGTGCTTAATGGTTTAAGCTGCTGCAGACGCCTGAGGCGAACAGCAACTACTTCAATAAAAGCGACAAAGTGCAAAGAGTTGACCTCAACACTTTCCGAGCAGCACACACACACACACACGCACACACACACACACACACACACACACACACACTCACACTTTTATACATGTATTTATATATAGCACACCTTTGGCTTTTAAGGCTTCAACTAAAAGCGCTTCAATTAGCGCTCTGATGAACTCTGATGAGTCCAAAGTAAATTATGTGCTAATTGAAGTATGCGTATAACTGCCTCTGTCTCTCTCTCTCTCTTTGACTACATCTATCTCTTTTTCACTTTCTAGTTTCTAGTTGAAATCACGTCAAGAATAATATATTTTTTTTTAAATAAAATGTTATATTGCCAAGTTCTCACATGCATATGTATACACTTATATATGTATATATTTATGAATATATATAATTGTATGGGTTTTATGGTTGTGGGGTCTTACTAGGCAGTGCCTTAGTTTCTTTAGAGGGTCCTATTTTATTTTTTAAATTTTACTGCTAAAAGTATTATTATTCTTCTTATTATTATTTTAAGAACCGAAACTTAAAATGTGGTTTTTTTTAACGGATGATGATAAAATCTTAACCCCGTTTAATTTTATTAATTGATTTATATAATTTATTCACATACTTAATTCCAAGTAAAATGGCAGCTCACTTATACAATTTCCAGCTCACAACCATCTTAGATAAACACACAAATATGACAATTTCCTCGCACAACTTAACCTCACTTCTTAAAAATAAAAATAATCCATTCAAATCCAGTTTAAGATTAACATTTTGTAAGCGCGTCGAGCAAATTTCGTTTACTGCCATTTATGGACTCGCTAATCCCATCAAAATTTAGATACTGTAAAGTTGCCAAAAATGGCGAAATGCCGTTTTTGAATCCCTGCTCGGGCGCCGCCTTTGTGGCAGACATTGATGCTGTTGCTGTACCGTTAAAAACGCACGTAGATGCCGTAAAAAGCATTGCATATGTAGTTAAGTACAAGTATAATAAAGCATATGAGCATCAGGCGTGCACTAAAAACACTGCAAGAGCCGAGTAACGGTGCTGTTACAACAACAACAAGCTGAAGGGCAAGGAACAGGGAAACGAGATATAAAAAGACCAAAAATAGCTCAAGACACGGTCAGCCGAAGCTGAAATGCTCTAAATGTGCATTATTTAGCTAGGGTTTTTTTTATTTTTTATTTTACGGTTGAGATTGTAAAGAATTTACGATTTTGTCTGTTATGTTGAAGCTTTCCAAGTGGAACGATGGAATGAAACACTTGAAAACAAATAAAAGCGAGTCTCAGCTGTAAAATACATAAATCTTAGAAATGCTCAATGTGAAGGAATGATAACATTAAATTGTAATTTTTAATTTTTTAATTCTTAATTCTAATGCTTAAGATAACAATTAAAATACATATACAATTTAATTGTAGACTGTCAAATTTAATGATATGTTATTTTTTCAACAATTTTCCTTTCTTGGTAAAAAAATGTGAATTTTTTTGAAGTCAGAATAAAACAGTTTACGATCGTTTTTAAATATTTGGTGGAATGAATACATAAGAGTATTACTAATACTAATGCATAAATTCCCAAGTGGAACAGTGGAATGAAACAGTGAAATTTCTTTAAAATGGTTTAAAAAAATATGAATTAAGCTAGTCTAGTTTATATTTATATTATTATATTATATTATGCTATATTATTATATTTTTAGCACTCAATTAGTGAATAGAGTATTTCAAACTGTAAATGATATGCATAATACTCCCCTATTTTGAGTGTAGAGGAAGGCGCTCTTGAAGACGAGACAACGATTGCTCTTTGTCCTTAGCATGAAAGTCACCGGGCACGTGCACAGTTAGTGCCCACTCTTCTTCTCTCTCTCTCTCTTTCTCGCTCTCTTTCGATTGCTGTCTCTGTTTTAACTGTCGCCCTTTGGCCCCCGGCCTGTCCACGTTGTGACAGTCAGTCGAGTGTCGAGTCATTCATTTATGCACTCATTCGCTCATATTGTTGTGTACTTACTCGAAAACTATAAAGTGTAGTCGCTTTGGTGTCATGTCAACACTCACATCTGACAATACACACACACCCAAACACACACACACACAGTTACGTTTTTGCTTTTGTTTTCAAGTTTGATTCAAAGCACATTTTACATTTATGCTGTCGAAATTAAAGTTTAATTTTAATGTAGCCAGTGCTCGTTAGAAGTAACAGTTCTAACAGGAACGGGGCACAAGGATAACGGTACAGAACCGTTGCAGTTGCATCGACTATGTGTACCGTATGCTGGTCCCTTAGTTTGTGGCCGTTAAATCTCTTAATCGACATTGACGTTCAACGGGATCCTTCCTTTCGCGCTGCAAATGCAATTCGTACATTTAGAACTAACAGCGGGTCGGGTGCAACTGACTACAAAATACTCTGTTCACCTTTGATGTCAAATTTGATTATTGTATCGAACTTTTTTTTTAAATTTACAAAATATATAAAAATTTTAGTGCTCGTGTAATCAATGCGTTCGCATTATGAAGTAGTTAATTCCACATTTATTTCCACTATTATATGGGTACATACTTTGTAAATTCGGAATCCCACTCAACTCTCATTTTCTGTTTTGGCTTAGATTACATTTAGTCAACTGGCATCTGTTTCAACTTTAACTTTTACTTTAACGTCAATGTCAACTTCAAGTTAAATGCTAAATGACTTCAGCTGGAAATTCTGTTTCAACATTAGCTGTGACATTTGTGCACATTTCCTAATTGGATTTGGGCAGCTGTGAATTTTAAATTTGTTTTCTATTGCTGACAAATGGCTTATCCATTATTCGTGCATATATTACATGTATGAATTTTCTAAAAAAGTTTTCCAACTTTTTTGTATTCCAATGTTTGTCTGCAACTAATGAATGTTTGAATGATAATTGCATTTTTTAGTGTAAGTGGACATTTAATGGTTTATTTAAAAATTGCTAAATGAGGTTTATAAATAAAAAAAAATAATAAAAATGTTTTAGTCAGTTTAGTTTAGTTTAATTAACTTCAGTTGTAGTTAAATTTGGTTTAAAATGAGTCTTAAATTTTTTAAAGGCAACAAATAAATAAAATTATGTAATTTTATGTTTTTTTCAAATATAGAAAAATGTTTTGAACATGCAAACATGTTCAACAAATATTAATAAATATATGTGTGGCTTTTATTTTTCATATAAACAAATTTATATGAATTTAATTTAAATTTATTGTCGAAAAATAAGAAAATAACTATTTTTGTTATTATTTTGTATTTTAAAGGTACTTACTTTACGAATTATATGTATATATATATATGTATAGTAAATGTACGGCTTAAATTAAAAATTCGATCGGATTAACATATTTGTTATTTAATTTTAATTATTTATTTTAAGGTACATACCTTAAGAAATCTTTGATTATTTTAGTAAATGTGCGAATTAACTTTAAATCCGATCGGAATTAAACCCACTTTTAAAGAGAAGAGTTAAAGGCAAATTTGGTTATAATCCAGATGCTGCAACTGGCGAGCTTGTCACAGCTCGCTGTCCGTCCGTCTGTCCGTCCGTTCGATTGTTCTGAAACGCTTTACGCCCTTGGAGCCGTAACCAAAGTGTTTGTTATCGCGGTTGGTTTCACAAAACACACACTCAAACACACACACACACACACACACATATACAGAGGAACATATGTCGATGCGGGTGCGGATTGGGCTGGGGATTTCAGCTAGCAATTGGGTTCAGTTTATCCTGGTTGAGGGTTATCTGCTTGTTGGTGTTGTTGTCACCCAATAAATGGCTGACAGTTCTATGTCACTTACTTACGCTAATTAAACGGTTTGCAACACTTAACCCCCTCCCCTCATTCCTCCCCCGCTTGCGGTCGTTTTGGCACTTTCGACAACTTTGACACAAATATGCGCCATTAGTTGCTGTTGCAACCCCTTCTGAAAATGCTGCAGCAGCAGCTGCAACTGCAATTGCAACTGCACCTCATCTAAACCATTTAATTTGCCTCGAAAAATATTTGTTTTACCTTTTTGGACTCAAACGTTTTTTCTCAGTTGCTGTTTGGGGGGTTACTCATTTTTTTCTTCCTTTTATTTTTACCTGTTCACGAAATTAAAAGAGTATATTAAGTTGTGCGAATACAATCGATACAAACCAGTTAAAAATTTTAACAGATATTTTTCTGATGACCTCCTCTACAGATCGAGTCAAAAGGTTCCGCCCCACAAATTACAAAAATCTGCTTACAAAAAAAAAAAAAAAAAATGGGCAAACCGATAATTCGATAAATCGATAACATTTACAATTTGAAAGCTAGAGTCACTAAATTGCCCAAATTGCGCAGTCGGTTACGCCCGACTGCAATATTTTTACTTGCTTTTTTTTTTATTATTTTTTGGCTTAGAAATTGCATTGGGCAAAGCTGCAGCAGCTAGTTTGACAGTCACCAGTTTTCATCTTTAGCCAGCAGCTTCCAATCGCCACTAACCAGATCCCCCAATAACCCCAGCTCCCTGCTCCCAGTTCCCTGCAGCTCCCAGCTGTGCTGTCGTCAGTTTAGTCCAGTTGAGTGGCGGAGCAGTCGAGCGCAGGCGAAGCTGGGAGACCCTTACAAAACGTACAACCGGGAGCGTTAACTTGTTTCCACTACTCTTTCCGCACACTAGCTCAGGGTATTTAAAAAATTTTCATGCATTATGTAACGCATTCAGGTTGATAACTACAAATTTGTATGGTGTCTTTATTCTTGATCAGTATTAAATCTCTAGAGTCTCATCTGCGTTAAACTAATCTAAATTCAATATATTTCTATTGTTCCTTGCAAAGCTTTTTATTAAATTTAAAAAGTTCATCAAGTTTAAATCTAATAGATAAAACTTCTTATTTCATTAAATTTATACGGGATTTTTATATTACCAAAAAATTAAAAACCCAAGAATTTGGATATTGTTTTAATTAAAAAATTTTGTCCTTTCACCAGTATTAGATATATATTAAATATATATAAATATATATATTTAAATTTTTTTAAAATTTTTCTGATTAAAATTAGTGGTTTATTATTTTAATATTTTAAGTTAACCTAAAATATTAAGACGTCAAACCCAAATCATGTTCTTTATTGTTTTTATATTCTAAATTAATCGACTTTTGAGGTTCTCTTGCTGGGCTAGGTGTAAAAATATATGAGGGTATTTATATTCGGCAATCCTTTGATAGCTATTTTATTCCTTTTATTTTTTTTGCCTGTCGTTTTTGTAGTTTGTGAAGGCGTGGGCTGCTGCTGCTGCTGCTGCTGTGGGGACAGTTTTGACTTGCTGCATGGTTAGTTGGTCTCCGGGCCGTAGAGCTGGAGCATGTTCGGTATGTTATTGCTATTCGCTTGCAGCGACAATGATTCCCCGAACGCGCCCGCTCGCCCTGCTGCCCTTTTACCTGGCCACGATTTTATGGAATCACACGCTTCGCTGGCCCGTTGGCGCTGAGACAGCTGTGCCAGGGGGTTGGGGGGGAGTTCGGCGAGATTTGCGTTTACCTTCGCCGGATATGTGCGGTTGCCGGAAAATGAACTTATAACTTGACTTGTTTAACTAACGCATTTAAACGATTTTCATCTTATTTCCACAGTTTGCCACACTGCGACCACAGCATCGTGTCCAAGGCTGCTCCTTTTGCGTCTCCTCTCTGGTTTTTGTCATCCCTTTTCCATTCCCATTCCTTAGACTTTGGCTTTCTGCGTTTCCCTTTCACAACTCGCTTAATTCCGTTTTCTGATTTAATTTGCAATTTGATTGTAATAGATATCAAAGTGCGGGTGCAAAAAAAGGTTTTGCATTCTCAGATAGATGAGCTTGCTTCAGCATCAGCATCAGCATCCGCATCAGCTTGGCCAACTGTCAACTGGGGACTGTTTAACGGTTTAGTTGAATCTCTGCTCGCTCAACCGAGCATCGCCTGGCCAATGACCATTGGCCAAGCTGATTGCCAATTAGTTGGCTAAGCAACCAGTTTGCTGTGCTGACGAACACCTAAGGAATTGTGTGTTATCCCCATCTGAAATTCTGTTTATACAGCTAAACCAAATCGTATATAACATGGATTAGGGGACATTTTCGTCCGACTCTAGATGTTTATCAAGCAACAGACTTTCGTACAATGGGGAATTTCATTTAAACTTGTGTGCCTGATTAAAATTTATAGAAATTATGCAAATGATTCCCATGTTGCTTTCTAAATATACAACTTTAAAATAATTATTAAGAAAGTAATGCAAAGTTTAAGATTCGTCTTACAAAAACCTGCCTAAAATAGAGCTCAAATTTTTACATAAAAAAATGGTTAAGCTTTAATGAAAGTAAGAAATCTATTAATGTGCACTAAATAATCTAAGAAAACTAACAATTTATTTCAATAGACGTTGGGCGCCAACTTTGAAAGAATAATATTTTTAATAATTTTTGCAATAAGAAAACAAACAATTTATTTTAATCCAAGTTGGACGCCAAATATGAAGGAATAACACTTTTAGTCCAGTTTCAGGTTAAAAACAAAATCTCTAGCTTTTACAAAATTTTAGCATTAATAAAAATAACAAACCTGTCAATGTAGATTAAATATTCTAAGAAAACCAGAAATATATTTTTATTCACGTTGGGCGCCAAATTTGAAGGAACAATATTTTTTTTCATGTTTCTGGTCAAAAAAAAGCATTCAAATTCGTTAGGCCTATGTAAGCTAAATTGATTGCTACATGAACACACATTCTGACACATCTATCCACATATATCATGTATAAGGATCCAATTCATACACTGTTTCCGTCATCAAATATGTTTGAAAAATTCAAGGCACCAAAAAAAAAACCCAGCTGAAAATTTGTATGTGACATCAACAAACAATGCGAGAAAATTAAATTTTTGAAGAAAAACATAAAAGGACAAAAACGCAACAAAAAAAAAAAAAAAAAAAATGAAAAGCAAAGAAATACAAACTGGAGGCGACAACTTAAACCAGGCGGGCAGCTATAAATCATGATGTGATGGCTTGGGCCTGGGTTCAGTACGGTTCGTAGAGGCGAGCGCGGGGCGGGCAGGCGTAATAAATTGTTTGACAAGTTGACAGGATGTACGAAAGAGAGAGAGAGGAATGCAAGAGTATGCTGAAATTCTGGCGAGCAACATGTTTATTATAACAAATTGCGTATACGCCATGTGATGCCATAAACAATTTGAATTGATGCCGCCGCCGCACATGCAGCATATACATATATGTAGGATACATAAATCTTTAAAGTGACCAAAACGAGCGGCATAAAAATACAAGTGGGCGGAAAGAATGAAAACAAACAAAAATGACATACAAAAAAAAACCGTATACGAAAGACTTTCCAAAGCTAACCGCAAATGTTATTTAATAACTGCCAGATACAATACCACAATCGAATTGGAGCGGATGTTGTATCTGTGTACAAATTTTTGTAAGGGAAAATCTGAACCCAGAGTATCGTGCCGCAATTGGCAAATACGGAATGCCAACCGCAATCAAAACACACGACTCAGACAAAAACTTGCGGTAAACAAGAGCCTTCCTCAAAACCCAGTTGGCCCCCCAAAATGGCGTCAACTGACAAGGCCAACTTGTATGTTAGGCTCGCCACCCAAAGGCTCCAAAGTCGCTCACTCTCTCATAACATGGCTTAAAGGCTTTTGTGGGCCTGGCCACGGCCTGTCAGGTTGAATTTGTGTGCCGGCTTTTTGCTTCAGTTCAGTTACGGTTACAGTTACTGTCTTGCTTACAGCTTTACTTTTGCCAATCGTAAATTCTCTCCATCTCTGCTTGGCTCAAACGTGCCTCAGACGAATGTTTAGGCGTGTTGAGGCTAACCACATAACCGAATTGTACAGAGAAACCGAAACTGTGCTGACTCCAGACAAAATTCGATGTGTTTATAATCGGTGCTGCAAATGATGACATTACTTTCTTTTGGTGTACGTTGGGCGCCAAATAAAAAAAAAAAAAGGTTAGAGTTGTTTTAAAGTCTAACATGCATATTTTCATACTACGAAGTGAAACTAGTATATTGGGCTTATGTAAGGTCCGTCATGCTGTCTATCTGCCTGTCTGGTTAAATGAAATTTGGTCATGTTAAGCTCTCGGACCAATTGGTCTCATATTTGCAACATCCATAAATTTGTTAATTCTGAACCGATTTTCATGTTTGATGGCATTTTGATCATGATTTTTTATTTAGATCGATTCTACATTTAAAATCAATAAATTTCAGAAAAAAATTTTTTGTTGATATGTTTTGGAAAAAAACACCTACCCCCCCTTACTCATTTTCGAAACTTTTTTTTTTTAAATTTAAAATTGCGAGTTTGCACTTTTAATCGATTTTGCTGGTCATAAATAGTATAAAAAACGATATTTGAGCTGATTGTGAGGGGGTCAAATTTTTTGTAAAAATTCATGCCAAAATTGACAGAAATTTGGTCATGTAAAGCTCTCGAACCTACAGGTCCCATATTTGAAATACCCATAAATTTGTCAATTCTGAACCGATTTTCATGTTTGATGGCATTTTTATCATGATTTGTCGTCTAAATTGGTTCTGCATTTAAGATTTATTCATTTTCCAAAATAAATTTTTTTTCGAAATTTTTTGAAAAACATCACCTACTCCCCCCTTGTATATTTTCGAAAAAAAATTTTTTTCAAAATTTAGAATCTCGAATTTATATTTTTAATCGATTCTATTTGTCTTAATTAGTATAAAAAATAACATTAAAAGTGATTCTGGGGGGGTAAAATTTTTGGTCAAAAATCATGCCAAAATTGACAAAAATTTTGACATGTAAAGCTCTCGGATCCATAGTTCTCAAGCTTCAAACTCTCATAACTTTGCCAAAACTGAACCGATTTTCATGATTGATGGCATTTTGGTCATGATTTGTCGTCTAAATTGGTTCTGCATTTAAGATTTATTCATTTTCCAAAATAAATTTTTTTTCGAAATTTTTTGAAAAATATCACCTACTCCCCCCTTGTATATTTTCGAAAAATTTTTTTTTTCAAAATTTAGAATCTCGAATTTATATTTTTAATCGATTCTATTTGTCTTAATTAGTATAAAAAATAACATTAAAAGTGATTCTGGGGGGG
>SCDY01002370.1:0-14040 GCA_004143825.1 Drosophila micromelanica | reverse complement strand
AAAACGACTTCCGTTTTTGTCCCGTGCGAATCGGGTTTTCTTTTGCCTATATCTTGAAATCCGAATTACGTCTGCTATTAACTTTACCATTAAATATAGTGCTCCTAAACAGCTATTAGATAATGTGTCAGAAGATATCAAAATTCGCTTTACTTTGAATTTTTTTTCACCTTAAAGGTGTACGACAGCCCTGTTCGCTACCGTGGAAATGCCCATATGTTTATGTGCCATATACAAAACAAAGAGCGACCAGAGTTGTCACTCTTTCCGATTGTCCGAAAAAATTGACAACCAAAGGGGGAGTTAAAAGCGACTAGAGTTGTCATTCCTTTCAATTACAATTCAGATAAAAGTAACCAGAGTTGTCAACTTGTAACACTTAAAATGACTAGAGTTGTCAACTTTGTGCTACAAACAATTCAACAGAGTTTAATTTATTTTAATGAATGTTTAATTTATTTTAATGAATATTTTATAATATAAAATGTTTGAAAATTTCGAAAAAAAAAATACCAAAATACAAATTGCGCTTAAACAAATGCAAAGGAGATACGAAAACTAAATAGAGTTTGATGGGCCACAACATACCTTGCCATTTTGAAGTTATAATATGACGACATTGTCGTCGAAGGTGTCACAGTATCGAAATTGAAATCCATTTTAAAGGATATATGCATAAATTGAATTTATTTATTGGATGTTTGGAAAACGAACACAGATCACAATTTTAGCAGGGATCACGCACAAGTTAAACTTGACACGAGTAGAACTCGACTGAGGAGTCGCAGGACAAATCGAAGCTATTTAAGCGTGATCGGGAAAAGGACAGGTAGCAAACGGGGCGGAGGTGCGCGTGCCAGGCGCGTGCGATACCTGAGATACAACCCAATCCAGCCCAACCCACCCACCCAAAGCGATCTACCAGGAAGCGTGCCGTTTTTATGACGGACTTTTCTCCGTTTTGGGCCGGCTGCAAATCAATTCGAAGCCACGAAGCAGGCAGGCAGATGTTTTGTCTTCTCGGAAGCTCTCCCTCTATCTAAATTGTGGCAAGGTGGAAAATGTGGCAAGGTGAAAATCTGTCAAGGTGCCACACGCAGCAACAAGCTGCAAACTGAATTTTACTTGGAAGCAAGCTGCAATTTCTTTTGGGCCAATAATGCAGTTGTCCCGAAAAAGATTTAAAAGTCATTTAATCCAAATCGATTAGGAATTAGTTTTAAAAATTACTAATATAAGAATGATATATTTGATGTATAAATATTAACGAATCTGAATAAATATATTGAAATGAATCCAAAGTAGTATTTTAAGCGATCTTTTGTATAAATATAAAAATATCCTTTTTTAATGAAACGATTAGATTAATAATAAAAAAGTAGAAACCCATTGAGCACTTAAGCAGTTAAAAACCATTCTTTTAATATAGATTCTAAACAATCTTAGGTATATAAATAATCTTGAAAAATTCTTATGCATTATTTGGAATCGGTTTGAAAACTCATTTGCACAGATACTCTAAAATATTGGGCCTACAGCGAAAAGTTATACTGTAAAATGGTTTAGATTGATTAAAAACTCAAGATTCTTAAGAAAATATGTTTGGGAATTTCTTGAAAACTTTTTATATAAAACAGTTTTCAAAGATTAGAGGATAGTAAAAACTATACCATTTTATAAGAGACATTCCTTTCTATATGTGAATCCCTAGTCTTTACTGTTATATATCCACCATATTATCAATTTGTATTGGCACAGATCAAGCGAATGCAGCTGCCAGAAAAGCAGGTGATGTCCAAAATTGAGCAGACGCCCTCATTAGCTGGCCTAGTTGGAAAACGTCCGTCCAATACCAGGAAAATCTGCCTGGCCCGGACCAAGCATAAAGGAAATAAACATTTTATTGTTTGAACGAATCAGTATTAAAAAGTTATTTAAAAAAATTAAAGAAAATAAGAATATATTTTCTGGTTTTCTTGTAAAAATTAACTCCATATATAAAATATCCTTTGCAGGACATTCAAAGCCTCTGAAACCGATAAATTGCAGCCGTGGCGAGTGGGGGTTAAGTTCTCCGGCGCATGTTCCACTCCACAAATAAATGTATATAGAAAAAAAACCAGAATGTGCAGAACGTGGACACAGTTAAACCGAAATTGAGGACATGCCAGCAACAGCACTCCCCCATCCCCATCCCCATCCCACCCCACTCCCACTCCGAACCCCGCCCCGTCGCAGCTCTGGACAATAAATGCGTAGCTGCGTAAACGCCCCGCAAGAGGGGAGGTGTGTGGTGCAAGGGGGTTGCGGGGTTAGCAAGTGCTACAGTTTGTCTACATAATGCTCTTAAGAGCGCGCACATTATATACAGCTGTATATAACGGCACAATCTGCCCAAAAGCAGAATACGAAAGTACATAAAGAGCTCGCAGCCCAAAGTGGCGGAAATGAAGAAAAGCACAAAAAAAGGTACAAAAACAATTTGCGAGCACTGTGGCTGGCAGGGGGTTGGGCCTGCTCTTCTCCTTGTTGTTGTTGCTGCTGCTGCGTGAGAATCAGCAGAACATAAGAGAACACAAAAAGTACCAAAGTGCTCCAACTCGCAAGAACCACAAGAAACAGAAGAAGAAGAGAAAGCAGCTGTAGCAAAGCAAAATGTACATCGTGTAGCCAGATATGTAAAACATGCTGATTTTTATGGTGAAAGCATGGCCACAAAATCAAAACAAAAAAAGAAATGAAATGAAATGAAAAGAAAGTCAAACGCCAACAACAGCACGTACAACGGTCCCGAAGAGAGCAAAACTAGCGAGAGAGCGAGGGAGCAATAGATCTTCAACTAGCGCAAAAAAAAAAAACAAAAAACATTGACTGAACAGTAAGGAGGGGAAAAATACAGTAGCGATATTTAAATACCCTTCCACAAACAAAAATAACTTCTTTTAAATTGATATCACACAAAAACAAATTTAACCGAGTCTAAATAAAAATTTAAAAAAAATCGTAAGTTTGCTATGCATTACATACTTCGTGTGAAACATGTAATACCCATCCACGCAAGGGTATATCACAAGCCAAAATCAATCGAAAGGCTCAAAATGCAAATACATGCGTCTATGCATATAAGTAAATGTATGTGTGTGCGTGTGTAAATGCTGCTGATAACAGCAAGCATCAAAACTCAGTCAAGGAAACGAGAGCGGACACACGGTGAGAAAGAGAGAGAGGGAGAGAGAGAGAACAAACACATACAGTTATCGAGGCGCTCAGCTGTGCGCGTGAATCACAACATGCAAAAAGCCGAAATGAATGAAACAGAGTTGCCAGACGCGATCGACAAAAACAAAACGTAGCAAGGGAGATAACATATGGCAAGGTCGGCATTCCAGCTGTTAGTCACCGAAAAACACGCACACAAAATAAATGAGCAAACATACATAATGAAGTTATTTGTAGACTTATGTTGTTGCACTTCAATCCCCCCTTTCCCCACACTGCAACAGCAAGTCAAATGACGAACAGGTACTCGCATAATTAACAATCATTGATCATTGCACCCTCTTTGTCTGTCTAAGGGGGGAATGGACCGATCATCAACACAGGAAGTGGGCGCCCAAAAAAAAGCGAGACAAGTTGCACTGAAAATAAACAGCAGAGCAGCGCAAAAAGTATGGAGAATGCGGCAGCTGTCACAAAAGCAATTGTTGCCTGCCTCTCGCTCCCGCTCACTTCGGCAGCTGCTGCATGCCGAACAAATGGGCATGGGAGAGGGACGACAAAAAAATGCCACAGAGTGCAGCTTGCACGCAGACCGGCGACTACCTGCTTGCCAGAAAAAGGAAAAGGGGAGAGACAGAGAGTGACGAAAAGCTTAAGCAGACACACGCACACATTTGCACCTTTTCTTCAATGGAAAAATGCCTATAAAATCCAGAGAAATAAATCCATGTAATTAAAGCGGGCGCGCGTGTGCCGGGGTTAATGTTGTTTGCATTCAATTTTATGATGCACAAAACCGATCGATCCAATTGTAGAGTATGTATAGTGTAGGTAGTTGGACAGAGAGCGATAACCGTTAGTGTTAAACACTGCGCGCAGTTGAGCGTAGAAAACGGTGAAGTGAAGTCGTGACGTTGCAGAGACCTCTAGCAAAAAAAAAACAAAATTTACAGCGGGTGGTAGGCCCGACTAGCAGATACTAGCAATACTTTACTGTCCTTAATTTTTTATTTCAACATTATCACAAAAAAAAAATAAAATAAAAGTTGTCTCTTTCTGCTTGTTCATTTTCATTATCAGAAAACCAATACTCTCAACCGCTTTCTTTATCTTAAGGGAATACCTTTTCTGAGTTGAGCTTCAATTATTGTAATTGTTATTGTTTTCGACTAATTTTCTGTGGGGAACAATAGTTAATAACGAACTGTATGGAGACAAATGGATTTATCTTATCGCTTGCAAGTGCAAACCGAATTTGACAACAGCTGCTTGGCTGAACAGTGCAGTGCCACAATATTGATGCGATCGACAGCAACAAATGCAGCGAATGCCCGTTACAAACTCCTTTTGTGTTTGAATTTCAAATTGCAAAAGTCAACAGAGCGAAAGAAAGAGAGATAAAATAGACAAACAGTTAGGCAAAATGAGACATAGAGCCGGAAACTTTGAAAAAGATTGAAAACCGGAAAAGAACAAGCAGGACATTAAAAATAAAAAAGGTACGTCTGGGCTTAGGTAGACGAAACGGGGAACAAGCGACACAAAAATTTGACAAATGCAAGTTTTTATTTTCTCTATTTTGCATTTCGCAGCGGAACCAATCAAAAGGAAAGTGTGTACACACGATTTAAGGCGGTTTGTGTTTGGAACGTGCTGGAAACCTTTTGCAGGACGCGACTGTATGCACGCGTGTTGTTGCTGTTGTTGTTGTTGTTGTTACAGCTTGCAAGTGTTTGCTGTTTCCCTTTGCCCTACCCCTAAAAACCGTTGCTGTTCCGTATACAAAAGCAAAATGGTAGTTTATGTATAACAAAATAGCGACAAAAAAGACGAGAAAAATAAAAACAACAGACGGCAACTCGATTTACACACGTTGCAAACGGAATGAATTTCAAGCGAGCGAAATGAACAAGAACACACACACATATACACATACATGCATATGTGTATAGACACATGTATGCATATGCTGTGTGTAAAATGCTGTTATTGTTGTTGTGTGGTGAACGTTTGTTGTTAAACTTACTGTAATATGCTTACTATTTACCGCTTAGTTTTATTATGATTATTATTGTTGTTGTTTGTTGTTGCTGATGCTGCTTTTAAGCACTAACGGCAAATAAATAGAAAAAAAGAACTCAGCAGCATGAATACAGAAAAAAAAACGAAAAAAAACTAAGCTAAACGCTGCAAAGCCACCATGTTGTTGGCTTGGTAACGAGGGGGGCGGCGGCGGCACGATTAACAGAGCTAGCAGCACAAAATATACACACACACACACACATGTATATGCATATATGCGTATATACACGACGCATACTAACAAACAAAAACGCGCTTCGTTCACTCACACGCATTCGTCATCGACGCTAACAGCGAGTGGCGGCGGTCTCAGTGAACGAGGACGTTGTGAATGTGTCTGTGTGCGTTTGCTTGTGTTTGTGTATGTGTGTGTGTGCGCGCGTACGTTTTCAGCGGCTCGTTGCCATTTTTGCTTTGGTGCTGCTTCTTCTTTACTGCTGCTGCTGCTGTTGTTTTGTTACAGTGCACTGCAAAATTATGCTGACCTCCTATAAATGTGCACGAATCATTATGCATACGTCTATTAGACGAAATTTGCCTGAATAAAGGCTGCAAATATTAATTTATTTTTGTTGAAAATGCGTTGCACACTTTTGGCACGCACTGTAACAGAGTTCGTTTGTCTTGCACACACATGCATTTTAAGGTAAACACCCGTCGTTGCACTTTTTCAACTTTTTATTGCATTTAATTCGCATTTTTACACCAACAAACAACAACCGTGGAAGATAAAAAAAAAGAATGAACAAAAAAAAAAACAATACAGCGAGTAACTGCTTTAGTTACTCAAAAATGCTGCCCTGCTACTCGTTGGCTTCTCGCCGCACACACATACACACACACACATTTGTACATACGTAGTAAATGATGTGTATGTTATACAAAAAAAAAATAAATAAATATAATACAAAAAAATGCAAGCATTTATATGGAATGCAAATAACTACGCATGTATTTTTAATGATTGATTTTCAAGCACATTTTAACTATGTGCAATATTTGTTTGCGTTTATTTCACAATGTCTGCGTATTTTTTTTTGCTTTTCCCATTTTCTCTTTTCGTCGATTCATTTTTTTCTTTCTTATATACACTTCACGTCACGCTAAAGCCCATTGTGGGCCCTAGTACATACATACATACAATATGTATGTACATGCACACGCATGTGTCTGCATACGTGTGTGTATGTATATTATATTGTTTTTTTTATTCATTGAGTACGCTTTTGTCTTGGATTGCACGTAAGAATGTCTTTCGCCTGGACGTTTAAATATTGCATTGTGTATTTTGTTGCAAAAAAAAAAAAGAAAAAACAGTACAGAGTGGAGAAAAAAAGGTTACCAGAAAAAAATGCACTGCGCGCGGCGCTACAAATTTCCTTCACAGTTCACAGCCGACAAAATGATACTGACAGCGTGACCGACTCGAACATGGAGAAAAAAAACATAGCGTGTTTGTACTACAAATGCTGCCAAGCCGAAGGCAAAACGGTCACACAGCACACTGTTGTGCTCATCTGGCAGTGTTGATTATAGAAGAACTTAAAACGTAAAGGGTTTTTAAACAACAAAACGGAGATTTGCGCATGCTTGAAGCATGGATTTAAATGGTGCAGAGTCTTTAAATTGAAAATTAAGGTCTTTCATCTTGCTTTTATTAATTGAACTTAGCCTAGTTACAGTCTGCATGCGCACTGTACGCCTGCTGTTAACGCAGTAGAGAGGCAACATTGTGTCGGAATGTAAACAGTTGCTAACACTAAACAACAAGCGCGCCAACTTTACATATTTGAAATGTGAATTGTTTTTTTTTAATGTCCGTCGACTTCTATATGTTAATAATACTTAAAACTTGCCGTTTATTTCGTGTGTATGTCTACAAATTTCGAATACTAAAATTACGACTAACGAACGACTTACAAAATAAATGTTTTCTGTTTTTTTTTGTTTTTTTCTGGAGTTGCAATTACGACTACAGTTTGTATCAGTACGTAGGCGCTATATATATATATATATATATATATAAATATATATCTTTTATATATACGAGTATACTATATATATTTAATATATGTGTTTCTAGTTAAAAAAAAAACAAAATTAATTTATAATTATAATATACATTTACATAGCAGTCCAAATCCGAATATTCTCATTTGTTTTTTCTTTTAGCTAAAATAGCAAAAATGTAACAGTTATATGGGTTATATGGGTGTGTGTGTGTGGGGGGGCAGTGTAGGGGGGGCGGGGTCGCATTTCAGGGGCGTCATTTTTTGTAAACATAAACATAATGCTAAAAGTCTTTTTAAAAGGTCGGGTTCTCCTTCTTAGGGGCATTATTTTTTTTTTCGATTTTGTTTTTGCGCTGCAATAAATTTGAATTAATTCTCGACTCGGATTTCTTTTTTTGTAATTATTAATCAATTAATTATTGCGATTGCGATTGCCGGCGCCGCGATTCCGCTGATTGCCGCCCACAAAATGTCGGCCCTGCTGTCCCTGATTGCCAAAGTTCTTGAACGGACCGGGTCCGGGTCCGGGTCCTGGTCCGGGTCCGGGTCCACCGTTGAAGGCAACGCCCAGATTTTGCATGTTCATGCTGTTCATGTTGTTCATGCTCATGTTCAGGTTGTTCAGATTATTCAGATTGTTCAGATTGTTCAGATTATTCAGAGTATTCATGTTCATGTTGTTGCCGCCCGCGAACGGATTGAACGGATTCACGCCCATCACGTTGGGCGGCATGCCCAGGATGCTGTTGGGCCGCGGCGGCGGCGGCGGCTGGTTGAACGGCCCCGGAAACGTCCCGGCCATGCCCATCATCCGGTTAACATTCGGCGGCGGCTGGCACAGAATCTGGGCGAGATTCGGCGGCGGCTGCGACATGTTCGGCAGAATGGGATGAGCCGGCACCACGCCCGATCCAGCACCGACTCCCACTCCCACTCCCACTCCGACGCCGACATTCTGGGGCGGCTCCTCGGGCAGCTGGACAACGAGGCCGTTGTCATCGATGTACATGTGCAGCTTGGTGAAGATCTGCTGCAGCGTCTGGTTGCTGACGATGAAGTGCACGTCGAAGATCTTGTTGGGCGCCTCCTGCTGGTGGAACTTCTTCAGCTCGGTGAAGACCAGCGCCAGCTGCTGGTTCACCATAATCTTGTTGTTGCTGCCCAGACTCCGATACCAGCTGGAGTTCTGCAGCAGCCCGCGAATCTCGGAGATTTGCCGGCTGCTGTCGTTGGAACTTGAATTGCAGTTGGAGTTCACATTGGAGTTGGAGTTGGAATTGGAGGAGTTGGCTGGATTTAAATGCGCGCGTCGCGGATCTCGACGCGGATCCGTGCGACGCGGCTCCGCAGCCGCCTCGGACACCTGCTGCGGGGGCGAGCTGGGCGTGGATTCCAGCTGCTGCTGCGGGGGGTGTTGTGCTGCTGCAGCAGCAGCATCCGGCGATGCGATGCAGTTGCTCGACTGGCGCTCCCGACGCTCCGTCGTTGGTGCGCCGCCGGAGCTGGAGGCGCCGCTGCTGCTGGCGCCCAAGCTGGCACCGCCAGCGGCCGTCTCCTCGCTGAGCTCGGGCAGGCCGAGGATGCGACGCAGGCGGGGATCGCGCAGCTCGCGCTGCTCCTTGTGGGCGGCCAGCTGGCGCAGCTGGCCGTAGCTGGCCGGCTCGACGAGCACCTCCTGCATCTGCCAGCGGATGGGTATGTGCGAGAAGATCGCCGCGTCGATCTCCGTCGCCGGCAGGTAGTGCTTCATTGGCTCGAACGGCAGCCGCATGTCCGTGTCCCGGTCGCGTGCCCGCTTCGCGGCGCTCGCCCGCTCGTCCTCCAGCGCCGCCCGGGCCGGATCGTAATCGTACATGGAGCGGCGCGCGTAAATCGAGGTGCCGCCCACCCGCTGGCCCCCGCTCGAGCCGAGCGAGAACAGGCCGGCGGATCCGCCGGGCGGATCCTCGCCCAGTCCCTGGGGCGACTGGGAGCCCGGCTCGGACATGGGTGTCGGCGTCAGCGAGCGCGAGTTCGAGTTGGAATAGTGCGGTTCCGTGTAGCTGCTGTAATCGTTATCGTTATCGTTATCGTTATCGTTATCGTTATCGCTGTCATTCGGTTCCGCCTGCGCCTTGAACGGATTGCGCACAATGTCCCGGTAGAAGGACGGCCGCAGCTCCGCCGCCTCCTTTCTGCCCGCCTCCGGCGGATTCGGCGTGGCGGATTCCGCGGGCGGATTCGTCGGCTGCTGGCCGAGCATGTTGCTCATGAAGGTGGGCAAATCGAAGACGGAGGGCAGAGGCGGCGTGTCCTCCTCCTCCTTCACGTCGGCCGCCTGTTTGTCGTCCTCGTCGGACAGCGGCTTCTTGTCCTTGTCCTCCTCCTCGCTGGAACGCTTCGGTTTCTTGGATTCGGCATCCTCCTCCTCCTCATCGTTGCCATCGTCAATGACCAGCTGCTCCTCGTCCTCCTCGCGATCGTCGTCCACTGCGAATAAGTGAGAAAGAGGTTCAAGTTAACACGCAAAGGTTTGTTCTGGCCATTAACAGCGCTCGTAATGTTAGTTAACATTCTGTGAACTACAACTAGGAACATTGACATTAATTCAGCATTAACATTAATCAATTCAGCACTGTTAACCATTTACGTTTCAATTATTTTATATTCGTTTTAATTTATAACTAAAAATAACTAAAACCAAAAAAAGTCATTCCTAGACATTACCCAAAATGTATCGCCTACAACCCTATAAAGTTGTCCAATCTATTCTGACAATTTAAGTGTGAAAATGGCTTAACATTACACTTAACAGCGCACTGTTAACTTATATGATTTTTGTAGGATTGCCAAATATAAAGCGTTTTTTTATCTTAGGAATTTAGAATGGTTTAACTGTTAAGATAGAATGATAAGAAACCTTTTATCTTTTTTAACATTATGTGAAGATCTAACATAAGGTATATATATTCTTGTTCTGTATAAACAATCGAGCTGTCTATCAGTTTCAATTGAATTGAAAAATAAGGTCAGAGAATTTAGCATAGGTCCGTTTTTTTGTATTACAAAGTCCGTCGGAACGAAGAAATATATGTCATATAATTAACATAGGAACAATTGGTCGTGGATGGAGAATATGTGGGCAAACCTGAAGCATTAACTATAAATGATAACTTAATCAAATAAAATAGGAACGATCGATTAGCAAAGAAAAGATTCGCCCTTCTAAGCAGTGATCAGGAATATAGATATATAAATGCAATATTCAATCTTGTAAAAAAAACTATCTTAATTTTTATTTTAAAAATTAAAAAAAGATTGTTTTTAATTTGGTGAAGAAATTTCCAAATATTTCTTAGGGTCCTTAGCGAAGTTTAGAGAATTTAGAATATATTTTTAAGAAATCTATATAAACACATAATTGAATCGAATTTCAAATGATTTTTGAATTGTTTTCAGAAATTACATTGTTTTTAATTATAATAATTTTATAATGTTTTATATACTGGAATTAATATTGTGTGCTATGGTATATCTATTCGAACGTATTCTTATCATCTACATCAAGATTTTTATGGAATCAAGTTTTTTAAGAATCTATTTCTAAGAATCTTGAGAATCTTTATAAACGATTTAGATGTAGACATTGATTTCGATTAAATTTTTCACTTTTCAAATATGAATCTAAACGTTTAAATTAAAAAAAAGTTTGAAATACTTTCTGGTATATATTTTAAAACATGATATCATTCACATTCGTAGGTCAGATAAGGTTTGATTTGATACACTATATTTAATAGGTAATTGAATCTAATTCGTAATTGATTGGATACTGTCTGGTTTATAAATAATACATAATCTTTACCATACAGATTCGAACTCGGACTCGAACCTTTTACCTTTTTTGTTATTCCTAATATCTAATCGATTGGAATACCTTGTGGTATATATCAATATATGATATTTACCAGATTACAGATTATATATAAATATATAATACATAATGTTTACCATACAGATTCGAACTCGGACTCGAACCACTTCTGATTCGTAATACCTTTTATGTTATGCCTAATTCCTAATCGATTGGACTACTTTGTGGTATATATCAATATATATCAATATATACCAGATTATATAGTACATTATTCGCATATTAAAAACTAATTTCATCAGTAAGTTTTTTTTGTGTTCAGATAGAATCTGTTTGGGGAGCTACTTACGCGGATCGCTGCCGGCGAAGTTGACGTGGGCATCCTTCAGATATTGCGTGTAATCGACCATCAGGAATCCGTTGTTGCTGTTGCTGTTCGAGCTGGCGACGGCGGCGCCGAGATTCGCCTCCTGATCCGATTTGGTCGAGGTTCTGTCAATTAAATTCAATTAGAAATGTGCTCAAAACTGATGAGATTTGAATCCTACTTGACTGAGCTGGAATCTGTTGTTGTTGTTGTTGTTGCTGCAGCTGCTCCTGATCCCGTTCCCATTCCCGTTCGTGCTGCTGCTGCTGCGTTTGGCTCCTGTGGCTTGGCCTCGTCCGCTTTGCGCTGAATCTCACCGATCTCGGCCAGGGTGAGGCCCGCTTCGGTCAGCTGGCCGAAGGGCACTTGGAGCATCTGCTCCAGATTGCTGATGCCCAGCCTGTTCAGCTTGGCCATGTGCTCCCCGCTGAGCACCTGCGTCAGATTGGCCAGATCGAGGTGGGCGGGCAGCGGCTTCGGAGCAGCCTGAGCAGCCTGAGCAGCCGGAGCAGCTGTGGCGATTGCGGCGGGATTTGTGTTGCTGGCTGAAGGAGTTGCTCCTCCGGTTGTTGTTGTTGTTGTTGTTCCTGTTGCTCCTCCTTTGGGTGAGGCCTTCTCCGCCCAGCGCGATTTGCGCTTCTTCTCCGGCTTGACGTCGCCGTGATGCAGCATCGGCGGATTGATCACCATGTCCAGTAGTGAAGGTATCGCCGCACCCGCTCCCGATCCCGCTCCCGCTCCCGCACCAGCCTGCTGCTGATGTTGCTGCTGCTGGATGTTGGCGTTGGCCGCTGCGATGGCCGCCGCCTGGTTGGCCGCTTGGGCGGCGGCTTTGGCCGCCGCATGCTGCTGATCCTGGAGCCGGCTGATGCCGGCGCTGGCCAGCGTCGTCCAGCTGTTGTCCAGCTGGAACTGCTCGCAGAGCTGCTCGTGCCGGCGCGTCATCTGGCTGAGCGCGATGTCCCGCGAGATGCGCTTAAAGTCGCCCAGAATCTCCTTGGGCGCCGTCTCCATGTGCTTGAGCAGGATGTTGCGCAGCTGCTCGGAGAGCGGCTGCCCGTGGTGGAAGAGGCAGTCCTCGCCCGCGTAGCAGTCCATGCCCAGGTAGTAGTACTTGCACGGGAACTCCTTGTGCATGTAGCTGCACTTGTCCCGCTTCGCGCAGCAATCCTTCAGATAGAACTTGCACAGTTCCAGTTTGCGCGGCTCCCACGGCTTCTCGTCCGAGTCGCGTCGGTTGCGCTTGTTTCCGCTGCCCCCTCCGCCACCCGTTCCTCCTCCTCCACCCGTTCCTCCTCCTCCACCTGCCCCAGTTGCGCCCAGGCTGCCGGCGCCGCCCCCGCCTCCCTCGTGACGTCGCTCCTGATCCCGATCGCGTCGCTTGCGTCCGCCGCGCGATTCCTTCTCCCGCTCGCGACGCTGTCGCCGACGCTGCCCGCCGCCCGTCGGTCCCACACCAGCCCCGCCCCCGCCCCCACCTCCGCCCCCGCCTCCGCCTCCGCCCGGCTCCTCGTCCGAGTAGGAATCGTAGCTGCTGTAGTTGTCCGGCGGCGATTCGTAGCCGGCGTCGTCGCCCATCACCATTCCGGGCCAATCGCTGCCGTAGCGACTGGCGCCACCTGGCGGCGGACTGCCGCCGCGCACATTCATCATCTCGTACTCGTCCATGTCCATCTCATCGCTGCCCGCGGCGCCGCCGACGTCGTCGATGGAATCGCGACGGGCGCGTTTCTGGAAGAGGGGGGAAAAGGGTGTAAAGTGAGAGATTAGATAGAGTCGAGAGAGCGGGGAAAAGATACCCTGTTAATTTTTTAGAAAGTTATATAAACATACATTTCATATAAATAAGTATATAAAATGAAAACAATTATTTTCAATCTGATCAAATATAAATACCCTGTGAAATTCAAGCAAATTTTATCTGCAAAAGCGTCATCTAATCTTATAAATACCCTGTTAGTACTTTATAAAGTTATATGAAAATGCTGTAAACCAAATCATACAAAATGATACCCTGTAAAGCTCATATAATCAGCAATCTACACACATTTCGTTTAAATATATATATCAAACAAAAAATAAAATAAATAAAATACCCTGTAAAACTCGCATACATTCTCTGCAATATCTTATGTAATTTAATAAATACACCCTGTAAACAAAAGAAGAAAATTCCCCATATTTATTTAAAACTTGTAAAAATATGCAATATATATAGGCTATATACAATACTTAAGAATTCTTTGTCAAATCATTTGATATCACAAATTTAGTTGGCTTGAATTCACTTTCGCCACTAGATTTGTACCAAGGGTTATTTTAGTTTGATAAATAAGTTTAAATGTCGTATATTTATTTCATTATATCTACTATTTATAAAAGCAACATCATATCAAATCAATTTAAATGCAACAAGTGAGAAGGCTCTAGTCGGGGCCGCCCGACTAGGAGATACCCTGAACCCTGCGATCTGGTTCTATAAACATTTCAGCTCGTTTACACATACA
>SCDY01002369.1:0-14040 GCA_004143825.1 Drosophila micromelanica | reverse complement strand
TATGTGTAAACGAGCTGAAATGTTTATAGAACCAGATCGCAGGGTTCAGGGTATCTCCTAGTCGGGCGGCCCCGACTAGAGCCTTCTCACTTGTTGTTTCCATTTTGTTTTCTTTAACATTTTATTTTTAGCAAATCGCATTTCTATTTAAACTCTTGTATTTTATTTAATACTTTTTGCCACTGTTTGGGGCTTTTCGACTTGTTGTATCCACTTTTGTAATGCGATTCCTTGGCAGGCACTTGCCTTTTCAATCTATAATGGATGCGTGCATTTATTAAGGAAGCGCAAAGTTATAGATACATTCGAACACATTCATATATTACTATATACACATTGTTGATATCGGCCTCCTATCTCCGCCTGCCTGTATAACTAGAGGCAAGTGTGGTTGTTGTAGTTGCGTTACCTTGTGCCGGGTCTATTGACATTTCTAGGTTGCTGTTGGTTTAGTTGTCTGCCTGTTTGTTTATGTCTTTCCTCTATTATTATTATTTTTATTCCGTGGGTCGTGTTTGTTGTCTGCATTTAGGTTCTTAGCTATGCACGAGTGTACATAGAATAAATTTTTTTGTTATTTATCATGATGCCTTTTTTTTGTGTTTTGGGGCTTTCCCTTTGCCAAAGACTAAAACTCTTGTTTTTTTTTTATTGGTATATTTGGCTCACGGGGACTAATAAGTAAGCGAGAACAATGAGACCTTGGGGAATAATTACTCGTGTAACTTTATGGCTTCAAGTGGCGAAACTACAAATTTTTTATATAGTTTCTGACCGACATAAATTATTATAATTTAGTGTGTCATTCTGAGTTTTTATTTTGCATAGGCATATCCCAACAGTTAAGAATTGTTACGAATGCGCATTCAACTGTATTTAATCAAACAATTTTGCTTAATTTTATATGAACAGCTGTTGCTCATATATCATCGTATATCTCCTTCTGATTTTGGGTTTCTTACGATGTTTAGAATGGAATGCGTATTTGGTTAGCGCTGTAAAGTGATTTAACCTTCGATTTAATGTTTATGAAATACATACATTACATTTATATGTAAAGATGTAATTATCGGGCAAAGCTCTAAAGCGGCATCAGAGCCTAGCGGCAATTTGGTCTTGAGATTGGGGTTATTGAGCTCTCCACAGAGTCGCTGATATGTGGCGCATTTGACCTCAATTATAAAGAGAAGGCAAGATAGAAATATAGTAAGAAAGAGATAGGCACTCACAGAGAGAGAGAGAGAGGGTAAGAGAATAAAAAAGATATCACTCGAATTTGTGTGGGTTGTTTCTGTTGCTCTTGGAGCAGCCGCAATTAATTAATTATAATTTGAATTTATTCTTAAGCAAAATTTATTTGTTTACAAAACTCAACCCAAAAATAAGAATAATCATTCACTTAAACGAGAAATCATATTTATTGTTGCAACAATAACCGGTTTAAGCTGCCGTTAATTATTGAGATCGCGGCTCGTAAAGGGAAACAAAAGATGAGACATTCAAGTAAAACAAATCTAGTCAAGGCTTTCCTTTCGTCTGGGACAACGCTGACGCTGGGTTCATTAAAAATAACTGAAATTGTTCTTGAACTCAACTTTGGCTGTCGTCTTTCAGAAACTCTGCCTTTTGGCCAGTGGATTATTTGCGGCGGTTGCAGCAACAACAACCACGAAAGCAAACCGAGAACTGAAAACTGAAAACTTGACCAACTTGTTAGCGCTTCTAATGAGTCAAAGTCTGCGTCGACGTCTGCGTCGACGTTGTGGCAGAAGAAGTGCCAGACGATGATAAAGATGACGACGCAATCCAAGACAAATAGAGCGTCAGTGCGAGCTAAAAGGGGCCTTTCAAACTTTTCAAAAGTACTTGGCGTTTGCTTTGCACTTGAAATCTCTGGAGCAGCGAAAAGAGAATTGCCGCGAGAATTCATGACAAGTTGCTCAAAGACAAACTGTAAATGCATAATTTTGACTATAATGAGCGTCCCAAAAGGGCCGAAAGCCGTAGGCAGCATAAATTGGCAAAATAAAATAAATTGTAAATAAATTAAAAAATCATAAAAAGTACAAGTTTTTTTGGTCAATAACTGAATATATAGACTAATCTCGTTATAGTTAAATTTAATTTTCATTTGTTAAAAGTATATTTATTTAAGCAATTTGAAATCCTTAAATTATTTGTATTCAAATATTATATTCAATCCGTTTGTATACCGTACTTGTTCAAATAGAACAAGTATAATTAAGTATAAAATATAAACCTAACATATTGTCAGCCATAATAAGCATATGCTAAAAGATATACTAATTCTAAAAATAAAAAAATCGAGAAAATGTATTGCCAAAAATTAAAAATGTTAATTTAGTTTCATTTAAAATTAATTAATTCAATCCAATTAATTGGTTTATAAAAATTAATTTTCAAAAATGTTTAAAATCTGATAACTCTTATATATGAGGCATAAGTATTGTTTTCTAAGTATATTTTTTAAAATAATCGGTCCCTGCTTTAAATTAAAATTATGAAATTTTTTTAAGAAACAGATGCCTATGATTGGGTACTATCCAATAATCAAACTAAGATAAACAATTAGAATTGAACTGTTTACAGTTATCAGTGTTTGTTTAACATTTTATTTAACTCTTAGTCATTATTTATAAATTATGACAGCTGTATAGTTTATCTCGAACTGTGGTTTTTAATGACATCTTTGACTTTTGCACATACGGTTGTGCTCGTTCGCTGACGTGTATTACTCATGGGGAAACTCAATCTAAATCTATAAGCTCACAGAATATGTACGCACAATTGTTAATCAACACTGGCTGGCTGTCATCGCCTCTGAGCGTCCTCGTCGAGCAGCTGTCACTAATGAACAGCTTATATCTGTCAGTCACTTGACGCTGCCATTTGCCGCTTGCCATTTACAGTGAAGGGTCTTCTATTAAAATGCTTATCACTGTAAAGGATGCAGGCTGCAGCGGGCTACTGAGCGTTTTCAAGGACAAGTCAACATAAAAAATATAATATGTAGTATACGTCTATTAGTACTACAGGTTTTTTTTGAAATTCAAAAACAAACTACCGTATTTAACATATGTTTATAAAAAATAATAAACTGAAATAGATTTTAAGAGTAAATTATTGGTTAATGTAAACGTTTTGGGATCTGATTAGCAAATATATATATATATTTTTTTTTATTTTAATTTGATCTAGCTATTGTATATACATACATATTTAATTTGTCAAGTTCGCTCAGAGGGTTAATCTGAATTTTTATTGCAATGTTTCTGGTCTGTAAGCGACATAAAAACAAACTAATTTTTGTCTTAAATAAAAAATCAAACCACCTAGAATTTGTTGATTTGCTTTTGCAACAATGATATCGTATTGTTAATATTGGAATATCCTGTTTATGCACATCTATTTTTTACGAATGAAGAAGTACTTTAGGCCTTAATAAGTTGCCTTCATGTGTATGCCATTTATAATCTCATCAAGGGCTTTTCAAATTGTTTTATGAGTCACACTGTTATCCCTTGTATGTATGTGTAAACGGTGTGCCTTAGTGTGTGTGTGCTACTGTTTTGCTGGGTGGGTCGTTAAATGTCATCGATTTAAACAATTGTTTGACAGGCTTTTTACTATGTACGTTGTTTTCTTATCGTCTCCTCATGTAGCGCTGTCCTGCTCGCGCTCGTTGAGCTATTGGCTTTAAGCATGACTGGCATCTAATTTAATTAGATGCAATTTTTACACTATTTTCTTTTCGTCTTCTTTCACTTCTTTTTCTGACGTCGTCATTGATGCTTGTCTATTGCAGTGCTCACAATATATTTTTTTTATATTCGCGCACCTAAAAGCTTTCGACCCGCGCACGCTTTTCTTACACATCTCGTCAAGGTGTTTTGTAAATTGAAGCAACACACTGTTTCCTAGATAAGTATACATACCAGCAAGCACACGCTTGCCAACCAACACCCCACCCACCACCCACTCAAGTAATCATCGTTTACTTATCAACAATTGATTTCCGTTTTTATGCACACTTTAATTTCTAGCGTCTACGTCTACACACACAGAGATACGCACCCGCTGCACTTATCGTTCGCCCTCTTTTTGTCGTCTTCTTCTTTTGCTCTCTCATTCACAATGGTGGGCCGCCTACTACATTGAGCGCGGCATCAACGGTTCCTTATGTTTTTACTAATCATCAACATCTTATAGCTTTTAGTGTGTTGTTGTTGGTATTTTTTTCTACGTGCACCCACACGAAATTTTACAAGTGAAGGAGATAGAGAGAGGGCGGTGTTGACAGCCGCCAACAGCTTAATGACGTCATTGGCGCATAATGTTTGATGGGTCACTTGGTCTGTTTGTCGTTCCACTGTTTCGTCGTTGCGCCGTTCCATAGTTTCGTCGTTCCGCGTGCTCTAGATGTCATGTGCTTTGCTTTTTATTTCCTTGTGTATACGCTTTAACATTCACATTCTTTTTGCTAAATCCGCAATTTGTCCTTGTTTTTATGTGCCACAGCTGCTACCTCGCACACCTCCCCTCCATCGTCTTCGTGACCGCCTTTCGTCAAGTTTTCATCAGCATTTGAGTCTGATTATTGAAGCCACTTTTCCTGCTGCCGCACGCAACTTTTGCCTCTTGTTGCGGTCTGTGTGGGACAGGTGGTAATCCTCTTTCCATTGCCTGGCCTACGCCAAGTTACAGTTACGTTACTATTATAGTTGTTATTGTTGTTGCTGGGACAGCGCAAAATTTAGGTTATATGTGTGTGTGTGTGTGTGTGTGTGATTTGCTGGCTGGTTGGCAACAATGCGATACCAGGCCGATTGTTGTTTTTCATACTTTGACCTTACAAAGTGGGGTATGTCATGCAAGTGCTTTTTGTAAGAAATGACATAGTTGACAAAATTCGACACGATTTTTCAATATAATTACCAATATGGGTTTCTTAAGATTGATTCATTTTATGCTTAAAAATGTTTATTATTCAATTATATTATTAAAGTAAATCATTAAAGACAATTTTAAAAAAAGCTATTTTTTTTATATATTTTTTTTAATTTAAAAAAGCAAAGCTCCAAATATAAAAGTAAACCTTACCAAAGAGTATAAAATGTCTTTTAAGCACTCACTGTTTGCCTTCTGTATGTTCTTATATCAGAATATCGATGTTAAACTTTTATGTTAAACAGTATTAAAATATACTTTTTACTTCTATACAATATATAATCGTATCTAAAGGATTAGGACTCTTCAAGAAATGTGTAAATCTTAGTTATTTACATACGTCCGGATATCTTCTCATTTATATAAATTTTTACATTGCGTTTTGTTTTTCAAAAAAAAAAAACATGTGTATCGACAGCTGCTGTCTATGTTATTTTAATTACCTCACATAAATATGAGCGTATTTTAACCTTTTACGCCCCGTACCAGATGTCGTTGACCCCTAAAGTGTACTGATTTTCCTTGAATACTCGTAATATATTGGATTTGCAAATACAACATTTTGCTCAAAGTGTGGAAAATGATCTGATAAATACAAATAAAAAATGTTATAAATATAAAATGAAATAACCAAATCTACATTTAGTTTCTTTTTCCATGCTGTTAATGGGTTAAGTATTTATAAATAATAATAAAAAAATACCATATGCCTCTGTTATTGTGGTCGCGCGCTGTTAAAAGTAACAGCAAACAGCTGGTCACATATCACAGTTACATATGTTTGTACGAGGCCAAGGCACCTGCTCATGAGTCACTCAACTTCAGTTGAAAGCTGCAATGCCTCTGGTCACATTCAATTGCTTAACAGATCACGGCTGCCGGCTTTGCTATATTTTTGTGCATATATGTGTGAGTGTGCATGTGTTTGACAGGTGCTTTCTGTATGTGTAACGAGTTGGTGCTGTAGTTTTTGCTCTGACGCATGTGCACGCACACGCACAAGCATATATAGAAATGTATATGCACACATTCAACTTATCATTATCAATTTTTATGTCGGTTGTTCTCTCGCACATTGACTGCGCTCAAGTGTTATTGCCTGCCTGCCTATTTATCTCCCCTACGACGCGTCGACAGTAACAGCAGCAGGAACAACAATAATTACATACTAATACAAAATGCTCATTTGCCGCATTTTAATTTTCACACGCTCACAAGCACAAGTGTTTCGTATCTGTGTTCCCTCTCTCTCTTGCTTCTTCGTTCTCTCGCTCTCGCAATAGTTACTCGCTCTCGTCAGCGTATTTGTTCAGATTGGCGTTCGGTCGCTCAGACTCAGTTCGTTTTTGATCGTGCGCCGTAGCAGTTGTCATTTCCTAGAGCCCATTATCGTCGCTGTTGGCTTAAAAGAAAAAAAAACTAAATTGTTTTTGCAACGCTCGGTCGCGCGGAGCGCTGCGGGTGTTTGCATACATACAACAACAACAAGCAGCAGCAACATACAGAAGCATACGCATGGAGGAAATTCTGTATGCTGTTGCATGCGTGGCTACGTGAGTGTCTGTGTGGGTGTTTGCATATAAAATCACACATGCACATGGATAGAATTGAGTGTGCCAATGTATGTGTTAATCACTTTATCGTTGTGACGTTTATTTGTTTTTTTTTTTGTTGTTAATTTGTGTTTGCTCCAGTTTTTGCTGCTGCCACATTTTCCAAAGTTTGCCTCAAATTAAAACGAAAGAAAAAGAAAAAAACGATGTAATTGTTATTGAGCTTGTTTTCTGTTCAGTTTGTTTTTTGATTTTTTTTTTGCACTGCAGTGTGACTGTCAAACTGTAAAACTTTTTATCTTTTGCGTTTCTTCGCCTCTGTCTTTTACTGTCTCTCTACTCTATTAATGAGTCGGTGTCTCACTCACACAAACGAACACACGCGCAACTGTGTATGCATGTATCTATTTTCTGATTCGAGTCAGCTGTCTGCTTTTTGCCTCTGTGCTTTATTTCTTCTGCACAACTTTAACGAGTTTTAAGTGTTATTCTTAGCTCTCCTTCTCGCTCACACAAAAAACAGCAGAGGCAACGCAGCACTTCTTGCACATTTGTTTATTGTTGATGCTGCTGTTGTCGTTGTTGCTGCTGCTGCTGTTGTTTTCTTCTGCGGTGTGTACACCGGCAACACCACAAAACTGGTTTTTCGAGTTATTTATGACTTTTTCTACAATTTATATTTTGCCTGCGCTATGGCTGCTTTTTCGGTTTCTGTGTATCTCCTCTTTCTACGTATCGCACGTATATATATTTATGTGTGTGTGTGCATATGTATATAGTCCTCAGACTTTTGACCTGCAAAAATTGTTAAAGCCAGCAGTTGGGGGCGCCGAATCTGCTTTAATTTCATAATGTGGCGAAAGTTGTGTCTCAAATTGCAACATAATCCAATGTGCGTAAGCGTGTGAGATAAGCAGAGCCGCAAATGCACTCCCTCTATTTTTCTCACTCATGCACATACACACGCAAAGACAAAGGCAAATCGGCATGTTTCACTCAAACTCCAATCAACACTCAACAGCTTGAATCTGTGCTGGCTGTAGTTCAGCTTTAATTGCAAACACAAAACAACAAAAGCAAAAAAAAAAAAAAAACAAAACAAAAAAACAGCAACAATTAGTGGAGACTACTGCTGGCATTGTTGTTGTAGATTTGTGTGAAATAGAAAGCGCGTTGGCGTTAAATAGTCGACGGACGCGAGTAAAGTTTGGCATAAAATGTGATTGTGAAAAAAAAAAATAAAGAAAAAAAATTATACAAAAATTGTTAAATCTTATTTCAATATCTCAACGGCATAATATTTATTGTTATTTAAAGGAAATGCCAAAGTGAAATGTGCATCAAGAAAAGCAAAGGCAACAACAAGTTCCAATAACAATTAAACAATTAAGAAAACAAGTTTTAATTAAAACAACAAGCGGCAGCAGCTGCACCAGCAAAAGACGGGCAGCCAATCAACGCGCTCGAGTGAACGGCCGCGGCAGCAGCAGAAGAAACAGCTGTGCTTACAGTTTGACAAGCAGCAGCAGTCAGCGCTGGGCTCCCCCGCATCGTCGTCAACGTCAACGCATGAGACCACGGCGGCGTTGTGTGAGCGCCTCAGAGAGCAAAGCAGAATTTAAAGCGCCGTTCGACGGAGTTTGCCGGGTTAGTGTAACTTGCAAATGCACATTCATGCATACATTAAATGCATGTGTGTACGTATGTTTAACATGTGTTGAACAAAGTACGCATGTTAAACTGTAAAAAACTGTAAAATTTAAAAGGGAGTAGTGTTACCAGATCTCATTTTTACGCCTTAAAAAAAGAATTAAATGCAAAAAATAAAAACGAATATTCACATTGCAATTGCGCGACTTTGACCTCCGTGCTAAGAGATAAGATTTACATATACACACATACATATATAGTATGTGTTTACTTGCACATTTGAAAAAGTATTGTGACCGCCAATGCACGTGAGGTTTTTGAATGCCGCGAGATTGTGGGAGGGAGAAAGAGAAGGGGCAAGGCGCTCACCCTTAAGCGGAAGGAAGGAAGGAATTGAGCGCAAAAGTAGAACGAATAGCTTTAGAGGGGTGGGTAAGTGGGAAGGTATTTTACAATGCTAACGAGCGAGAAGGTCGTCTATGCAGGAAGAAGACACTCGAAAGCAAATTACAGACAATTTATATGTACATATGTTTGTGTGTGTGAGTGTGTGTATGAATAATTGACTGGGTGGGCGTTTTTGCTGATAAAGTTTGACCTCTAAAGCTCATTTACATGGATTTTAGCTTTTGCACGTGTGCGAATTGCGGACTAAACTAATTAAGTCGCTCGTCGCCTGGCCCCCAATACACACACACATGCATACATTTATGTATATATACACCAATACAATGCAACAGCTTACATGAGTGTGCACAAACAGACAGGGGCGTACAGAGATGCATATTCAATGTTAATCTAACATACAAAGGTCAATCGGCCACACACATACACACAAATGGAGGCTGTGGCGCTCTGACGTGCAAGCGCCTTTGTATTAATGGTGGGCGAGTCTGTGTGCGAGTGTGAGTACTCGTCATTGTTTTTACCGGGCGCTCTTTTCAACGTTTGCTGCCACTTCTCGTTCATTTTGACTCGCTATTGTTTTGTCTGTCAACGCCGACGACGACGACGACGGCGCTGTCCCTAATCAACGCGCCCTTATCTAGCCAATTTGTTTTTTTAATGTGTGTGTGTGCTTGTGTATATACATAATGTGTGTGTGTGCAAGTGTTTCTCAGAGCACTATGGGTATTTTTACCACTTTTTGGTCATAATTATATATTGGAGAAATTTCTGCATATTGCATACATTGATACAACAAAAAAAAAAATAAATTTTGGCAATATTTAGCACAAAAACTGTTATAAATTCGAAATATAACAGCTCCTTTACAAGTTTCCGTCAATTTTAACAGGATTTGGATTATGTTAGTTTCTGTCTGTTAATTCCAATTCACAAAAAGGTATTTTGGCCATAAAATATGGTCGAATTTCCCATGGTGCAATGCAGCTTCGTCCATGCTTGGCATATGCATTATGTATGTGTGAGTGTCTGCAAGATTGTGCTTGTGTGGGTATATTGCTTATCATTTTGTACTGCCTAAACGTGTAGTAGGGCGGGGAATGTGGAGGCAGCCGGCTGTTCATTCGAGTTATGTGCTATTTGAATCAAAACAGTGTTGTTGTTGCTTTGACGTTCGCGTTTGCTACGCTTTTTACTAACTGCTGTGCTTTTTTTCAATTCGTTTTTTTTTTGTTTGTCAAATGTCATTGAAAATGGATATTGACATGTTTTGTGCGGCAATTCGATTTCAAATAGCAACAACAACAATAAAATACATGTGTAATAAAAGCAATAACAATGCGCATTGTTGGTATTTTGTTAATGATAAATTCCCTTTCTTGTTGTTCTCCTTCTCTTTGAAACTTTGTAGCTTCTAAATATAAGTCAATGAACACGTAATTTGCATTTAAAATATTTGAGAGTTAGTTGCCTTTCTATTTGTCATTGATATGCATATCTGGATTATATTTAGAATAAAATATACAAAAAGTTAGAAAGATAACGTAAAATTTTCTACTTAAAGCCATGAAATAAAAAGAGCTTTCTATTTTTTAGAAGTGCAGAAAATTATGTAACAACTACATACGATAGATCAACATTTCTAAAAAAAAAAAAACTGATAGTTTTGAAAAGAAAGAAAAGAAACTCCAATATATTTTTAAAATTATGAACTGATCTTCGCATTGAACTAGTTTAAAAAAAACTTTTTCTACGCTAAGTCCAAGCAGAATTATATAATTTGAAAAAAAAAAAAATTGATTTGCTTTTATTTTAGTAATTTAAAAATATTCTATATATTTTATTTACATTTTTCTTGCGACATTGATTTGCATTGTGCAACTAGTCAATTATTTTTACGTGCTACAGTTTCAAAGTCACATTACAAAAAACCAAAATTCTCTGGCACCTGTTTAAAGCTTTTATTACAGCGTAGCACGCAGTCGAGCAAATTGAATTGTCACATTCTTTCTTGTTTTGTTTTCTTTTCTGCTAGATTAAAATTCAATTGTTGTCAGACAATTATAATGAAATTGATTTGAGGCTAAAAATAGCAACAACGCAATTGTAATGCAAAAACGAAAGGCGCATAAAAATGCAAAAACATAAAAAAAAAGCCAGCAAGCGCGCAGCGTTCGTGTCACAGTTCTTATTATTGTCGGGGAGGGAAGGGGGACCCGTTGATAACACGACATAGCTTATCATTTACTTTATTTTTTATCAAGCATTCTTTGCGCTTGTATGTTAAATATTTATTTATGTGTTTGTTTTTTTAACAGTTCTTTCAGTTATTCATGTTATTTACTTTTTTAGCTTAATTTGCTTTTTCGGCCTCTTGCTCTGCTCTCTTCTTGTTTTTACTTATATAATTACTGACTAAATTTTTTTGTAAGGCTTCTGGCTGCCGAAGCGTAATTTTCGCTTAATTTAATTGAAAATTGAGTCAAAAGATATTTTTTTCACAGTTTGACAAGCGTTGGCAATTTTGAAATCAATAACTTGATAATTTGGCCAATTGCTTTGGCTAATACAGAATAAATTATTGTTCATGTTGTTGTTTTTGCTTTGTGGAGACAACCGCTTGTTAAGTTGTTATGGGGATTTTCGTCCTATGACGAACTTTGAAACACAATTCGACCCCGCCCTTTTCCTTTTTGTTGAATTTTTATTCGATTTACGCTTTATTTATTCATGGCGCTTTTCAAACCTATCTGTCAGGTTGTGTGTGTGCGTGTGTGTTAGTGGAAATCCACCCTTTCCATGGAAGAGTTTTATTTTTAGCCAATGGCTTATTTTTAATTGTGTATTGATTTTGTTTTTATTTCTGCCTTATATCTATTTTGCTCAACTATGAAAAGTGGTCAAAATTATCTTTATGTTTAAACTGTTTTAAAATAGCAAAAGTGTAATATAATATTTGTTTTGCAGAAAAATGTTTGTATAGCGGTTCAATGTTTTTTAAATCACATAAACAACCAAAATTTGTATTAAAAACAGACAATGCATACAATTTTTATGATTGAATAATACCAAAAATTTTGGTATTAGATAAGCTGCAAAAGTAAGAAAGCTGATCTTGGACTTATTTAGATATTAAAATGCAAGTTACTTAAAAATTACCTTCAATCAGATTAAAATAAAACTGTTATTTTCTCAATCCTCATTAAACTTGAGAAAAAAATATGAAATTTTTAAAATATTTAAAAACCCATGGTGTGTATTTGTATGAACATATATTTAAGTAACTTACGTATATCTTAGTTGATTTTGACTATCAAATTTTTGTTCTTCGTAGATTCTCATTCTAAAATAATTGTGTATTTATGGGATTTTCTTTTATATTCCATTTTGTTTTATATAATAACAGTTATAAAGTCTGTATGTTTGTTTGCATGGCTGAGTGCGGGAGGGGTTAATTTGGCTTCCGCCTTTTCGCAACCACAACGAACCCAGAAACCGGTCAAAAATAGTCGCACCAGCTGTGTGGCTGTCCCCCTTTTTCTCACATTTAATTCATAAAAAGAACGGCGTGCCATTAAAGAATAAAGGCACGAATCGAGAGAAGCGTAGAAGCTGAGAGAGATTGAGAGAACGTGTTTTTCAAGCAGAAAAGAAAAAAAATGTAAAGGAAAAAAGCTAAGTAAAGCGAACGACCCGAAAATACTTACATACTGTTTAAACACAACTGGGGAGCTGGGGAGTTCGTCGCGACGATCGATCGATGGATTGGCTTGAACCAGTTTTCGCTGCAGGATATTAAGCCATAAAAAAGTCAAGCAGGCAACAACAAAAACAACAAAGAGCAAAACAAAAACTCGTTTCTTCTTTGAGTTTCAGTCCGTTGCCTCCTCTCTCTATTCCCCCTACATACCCCTGACTCATACCAGAGCAATTTGGCTGCTACTTTGCGAAAGTTAGCTGTTATTGCCTTGGAGTATTAATTGTTATCGGGGATTTATACTCTTTTTCCTTAACAGCAGCGCTTAACGGTACACTTATCGCTGTTTCTTATTGCATATGCATGTTGGGTGTTGGTGTGGAAAATCAGATATTGAACTTACTAGAAACTGATACCTATCAAGGAAATACTTGCTAAATATTTTGTGGCACAGCTATAATAATTAAATTTATAATTTCAAATTTGAGTGTTTATAATCATAGTACTTGACTGTATTTTTATCTAACAAAATAAGCAATTCTATCTATATATATTGTTAATATAATTCAACTGTACAAACCTTTTTTCTTTAAAGAAGGTTTAACAAATGAAATGATTTAGATAAATTTCAGTTAAAAGGAAATTTAAAATTTATATTGATGGTTAGACAATATTAATTAAAATTTGCTATTTAGAAGAACAAAAAAAAAAATTTAATGTTTTCCTGTAAATAATAAATATAAAGTCTTCCTTTTAATTGAAATTTTACACTCGTTCATATTAAAGTTAGAGAGTTGATATTTGGAACATATACTGTCGATATATACCTTTCTCATTTTTAAAGCTGGCTGGATTGGGGGTTCTTTTCTTTTAAAAAGATTACTGAACACTTTTTTTAAACAAAAGTTTTTCATAAATTGTTGTTATTTAATTGTACAATCATTTTCATTATTGGCCCAAAAACCTTGAGTTCGGATTAACTTACACTTAAAGGAAATGTCTTAGTTAAGCGTGTGGTGTTTCCCTTGAGATTCCTATTGCCTTGAGCTTAGGCGTGACTGGACGATTGGACGGAAGATTGTAGAATAAGGTAGATGTTGCAAAAGTTTGAGTGATTGACCTGACATTGAACCAGATTTGCCAAAGCAAAGATGACTTTACACGCCACGCCCAATACGAAATGCAAAATATGAATTCCAAACAGAGAAATATAAAAACCTTTTGTCTTAATCAAAAGTATATAGGCAAATGTATACCCATACTTCTAAAAGCGCAGCTCACGCGCTCAGCGAATGAGTCATCCACGTTACGCGCGGGCGAACACACTACATGGCCGCGGAGCTGGTCAAAAGAGTCGTCAGTTGTTTCTACGATTGGTTGCTTGCTTGGCTGGCTTGTCTGTGGGGGTCTTTGTTGTAGCTATTTTAAATGCAAGCGAAAACTTTTGTGTCATTGTCCTTTGCCACGCCAAGCCATATAGATAGTTTACTCTTGCTATTGGAAATGAGTCGTTTGACTTTGTCATTCTGTGTGGTTTATAGTGGTGCTATATAAAGGATTAAATGCCCATATTCATAGAATTGAGACTTACTACACGGTTCAAATTAAAAATAATTTCTGGGTTTCTTAACCGATTTTGGTAAATTTTAGGACATTTAGGACATTTAGGAAATTTTGGATATATACTCGTGTGTACCCGCGTCAGATAAAGTGTTAAGGATTTTGGGATGCGCCCACTGGGGGCGTGGCAAACCGATAACAACTAAA